>ML820900.1:53340-67489 GCA_009831015.1 Picea engelmannii
TGATATATATCAATCTATATAGAACAGGTCTTCCCCAAACCAGAATTTCATTCAGGTTTTCCATGTTGCTTATTGAACCCAACCTTTGTTCCCATAACTTCTTAAAGATTTCAAATGAAAAATGAAGAACTATCTATGTCCTTATTTCTTTGATCTATAGACATCTCTAGCACTTATTCTATTTTAAATGTAACCATTACATCCAAAAACAGGGATATGACAATTCTTGTTAACTAGAACCATAATATATCATTTTGGTAACATATGCACAATTTAAAATTTATGGTCTCCAACAATATTCTTTATGACTTCTTGTGACATATGCTACTCAATCCTCAATTATGATGGAATACCTGGGATGCACTTTCAAATACCTTTCCTTTAACTGTGTCCTTGCTCAATTATGAGTTATGAGCAGAAAGTTATGGACAATTGCAAATTGTCTTTTCAATGACGCAATCCTTGTGAAGTTATTCTCCTTTCTCATAGCCAAAATAGCCCTTGTACCTTTGTTGGATCCACTCATAAGATTCACAGACCTTATTTACCATTTTTTATGTAGGTCCGGACAATAAAAACCTCACGAGCTTCCTTCCTAAGCCCTTTTTTTGTTTATTTAACACAATTTTCGGGCACTAGCCCCTTTTTCTTCAGCCCCCAACCCCATTTGATCGCAGGATGTAACCAAGCGTGAGAATATAGGCACTTATCTGGAGCTTAGGGAACTTTGAGGCTCCAAAACTTCAGAGTTTCCCTCAACTTCCACATTGACTTCTCTCGAACATCGAACTGGTGAACTCTCGGACTGGCTCTCCGGATCTTCGCACTTCGAATACTCGAAGGATGCACTGATTGACGATCCTCATTATCTGTTTATATCTAAGGTCAATAGGGGCTCTGAAACTGCGCACTTCGAGAGTTTTGAGGCTCCATTTTGCACTACCTCCCAAATTTCTGAATTGGCGATTTTCAAACAACAAATCAATGGACCGCGCCTTCTCGTTAACCAACAACCACGATCAACTCTGGGAATCCGAGCTTTGAAATTTTTGGATTGTCCACACTCTCAATACTTCTAGACTGCCAAGTCTCTGTACTGCATAATTTTCTACCATGTATCTTCTCTCGATCAATGGCTAGGATTTTCTCTACAACTCTGGGCTTCAGGGCTTTCCAAAGAACCTCTCCACAGATCTCCCAAAGCGTCGAATTACCAAAGATATTCTCCTCCTCCATGTATCATCTCTCGATCAATGGTCAGGATTAACTCTGGCCTTCAAGATTTCTCAACTCAAAGAAAATTGCAACTCAATTCCTTTGGAGTACCAAGTCTCTAGACCTTGGGATTTGGCACCATGTGTCCACTGTAATCAATGGTTGAGATGGACTCCTGCCTTCAGGAGTCCTCGACCCTAACTGTTTATGCCTTGAATCCTATGGAATTCCAAGTATCCAAACTACGGTATCTGCTTCCACGTTTCCTCTCTTGATCAACAGTGAGGATTTACTCCACTCTTCGGAGCTTTAGGGGTTTTACCTTCATCACACTCCATTCCTTCTGCATGTCGAATTAGAAAAATCTTGGAGTATTCATCTGTAACTTAGCACCAAGGGGTGCTACTTGGAAAAATATAAGGAACAAACACATGGCCCTATCTTAAGGGTGACACGTGTCATATACTAACTTGCATGATCGTTCTTTGAAAAAAATGGAACATGGTGACACGTGGTAAACATCAAGTATGTCCATGCCACTGTAGGTGATGTCAACAGGCCACATCACTCTGATGCTTCTTGACTTTAGAACTTCGCACTTTGGCAGATTTTCACAACTTCTTCTAACATTTCCTCCAAACATCTAATTTATGAACTCGGTGGTTTCCTTAGCTCTGTTGTCATTCAATTATGGTGGTAACACATGGCCCCACTGACGAGAAAAACATGTCAGGTCCCAATTTCTACTAAGGGCATGTCAAAGGTACAAAATAAAGTGACACATGGTATGCCTAGAGTAGGTCCATGTCACCCTAGGTGACACCATCGTGCCACATCACATTGGCACTTCAGAACTTTGGCACTTTAGGCTTCGAAAGTTTTTACATCCACAAACTTGTTAACATCCCGAATGTCGAGATGTCAAATAATTGTTTCTCAGAGCTTTGGGACTTAGGGGCTCCTGGATTCGTAGATTTCCTCAACATATAACTTTATAACACTTGAACGTCGAATTCCTAAACCTCTTAACCTTTTTGGGGTCCACGTGGTACAACTCTCATCATATAAAATGGTGACGCATGGCCCCCACATGTCGGACTGATATTGGTCCAACAAGGTCATCAAAAATACAATTCTAACTGACACGTATCTTTGATACCATTTTGTAACACCCCTGGCCACCCAGATCAAGTCTTGATACTTCGTAGAACCACTCTTTGTAATCTTTGATACCAATTTGTAACATACCCAACCATGGATCGGTCGAGCTACGCCACACTTAAAATCTTGCGAAACTTAATACATTGTAACATACCTGACCTTACATGTCAGTCATGCAAACTCCATAAAAAAAACAATATCATCCGTATATATATAAAACATCAAACATAAAACATATTCTGCTAATACACAGATTAATGCGGAAATAACAATAAATTATATACATACAACGTATACAAGCAATTGTTCATAAATAGAAGACATGTTCAAATACATATCATGCAAATGAACACATAAATGGTACTTATATTTTTATATATGACCACCAAATGTGTCAAAACCTTCCATGAACCTCCCATCCATAGACCACATTGCTCATCACTCTCAGCCGTGGGTCACCCCAGAATTGGGACTAAACTCCACCCGAGTAAAGGGATTCCTAGGATAGGCTGACACAATGTGCTGCTACACAGTCAATCATGAAGGATTCCCTCCCATGAGCCAACTTATGCACACAACCTATGACCTCTCATTTCCCACATGCATGTCCCACCCCAAGAAGTGTGCCCCTTTTCTACTCAACAGTCCCTCAGCCACCCCACTTCCCTTCTAGGGCTTCAACAACAGGCCATACATGAATTCGCAAAGAACTATAGTTGTTGTTGGGCTCCCTCCAGGAGAAATCACTTCCCAACAACCTATCTCACCTGGAGAGAGTTTCTCACAAGCCTACCAACCTGCTTCTTCTTTTCCGACAAAATCTCTCACCCAGAGAGAGTTTCTCACAAGCCTAACAACCTTCCTCTTCATTCCACATGTCTGACAACCCGCCTCTTCGCTCCTACTCCCCGATAACCAACAATAGGCTCTGGTGAAAAAAACAACAACATTAAGCTAACGCACAGGTAAAAGAAGCAACCTCGGCCTTCGGGTTTGGAAATAGGCACTGCTCATAAAAGGAAGGTACAACACAAGCTTATGTAGGAACAGGTGCTCTTTTCCACCCAAGAGGATCATAGGTTTCATCTGATGATAAGAAAACATGAGATATGACTCTGAATGCATGCAGGTTTCATAGGTCAACAATGGAGGTCATGGATCAGTGTGTGAGTGCGTGCGGGCATGGGAATCCTGGAAGGAATGGCAGAGAACCCCCCCGAATGAACAAACTTTCCCACATAAAATTGCATGCGCCAAGATTGACACATGTCTTCATGAAGTTGCATGAGCTCCACATATAATTAGTACCCTTCCCACATGAACTTAGGATAACATAGGTTATACCCAACCTTAGTCTTTTAGGAAGTATACACAATATTCCCTTAGAGTTAAGCCTTCAATATTATCCCCTTTTTTCTAACCTCTTAGCCCCTTCCCTTTCCCTACCTAGTGGAGCTTAGTCCCCCATTCTCTTTTATCGTGGTCGGTATACACACAATGATGTATTTATATTAATGATATGAGTATTTTCATATACAAAAATATGCTCATTGGCCTTTAGCATCTAGGCGCTCCGGCCTAATCATCACATACACCTCCTATATTATAATCACTTGGCTCACCAACCTATGAAACATGTTACATTTACAATTACAATTGGGGCTCGTTCATGGGATATTACATGAACTAGGTTCAAGTTTGATAAATACACCACCCCCTCTCACATGTAGACTACAAAAGAGCATTTTGGGCATAGATCACCAGATGCCTCCAAAGATGTATAGCTACAATCTCCATGCATGATGAATACTTCTTCTCAACCAGGGAAGCTTGTTTCACTCGACTCATTCTCAAAATCACCATTTAAAACTAAAATTAGCTCATTTGTCAAAGCCCAAAACCCTCATTTAACACCAATATAGGGGAATATCTTTGAAACTGTTAAGGCTATTTCCAAAGCATATCTTATATGATTTAATCATCTTGTGAGATGCAAGAGTTATACATTGTGATCTAAAACCTTAAAATATACTTCTAATGATGAGGCTGCAATCAATAGAAATCAAAATGAATGATTTTAGGTCAACCTATATGGATAAACGAACAATTTTCTCTTATATACAGAGTCATTTATGAGGTTCTTCTTAGGTATCCATATACGACTGCCATTGATGTGTTCCTTTGGTTGTATTTTTGCGGAGCTATTCTTAGGATTACCCCTCTTTCTGAGAGCCTCAGAATATGACATAATTAAAAGAATGATAGAGATACATAAAGATCACCCACCAGATCATATATTGAGGTCCACAAAGAATACAAGTAAATATTGTAAGCATGTAGGTGTTTCTTCATGATTGGATGAAAATTGAACTAGAGAGGGAGAATAGTTGGTATAACACTTTCTTACTGAAATGGAATATGAAGCAAGAGAAATGAAGAAGCCTATAACAAGCAAATTTGGCTCACTAGAATCAATTTAATCCCATCATTTACAATCTACCCACACATTGGTTCATCTTCCATTCAATGGTTCATCTCCCACGTGTTGGTTCGTCTCTTACAAATCATCATTTTAATTTTTCAATAAGCTTATCCATGTAGAAAATCATTGATGAACATGGAATTCACTAAAACAAAATGCGAGAATTTGAGGAGAGGTGGTGTGATAGTCAAGGAAGCCTCAAATAATATAATGCAAAAATGTAAATGAGACAAGAGAGTGTAATCAAATGTGAGAGAACCATTTCCTATGCTCTCTCCCATCAACATWGAGGAGAAATTCGAAAAAAAAAAAMCATGAATTATGCCAAAATCGAGCCACACAAAAATAGCTAGGGTTGGAGCTAGTTAGAATGTTGGATAGTTGCAAAGCCTTGGGAGAAGAGACTCATGGAAAAATCCTAAGTGAATTCTTATGAAATTCAATCTCTTAAAATCTATGATGATGTTGGAGAGAATCCGAGGAAATCTAATGAACCATGCAGATTTAATGTTCGTAGAAACAATGATATTGTTCATGTTGCTAYAAATTGTGGGATCATTGAGGAGCGAGAGTTAAGAAGGATGGATGTCGATCTCCCTTCATATTGATAATTTTTATCTCTCTTTGTACTAATAATGGTCTCTCTTCATACTTMTTTCCAAATTCTTATTGTGATCTTCAACTTACTTGGAACTCCAAATGAAGAAGTTTGGCCAGGAGTTTCACAACTTAGTTATTGGCATCCTCAGACTTAAGCATTTTACTGCTAAGACGGACATATTTTCTACAGTATTMTCAATATTAGAACAAGTTCGCAAGTGGAGATGGAAAAGCATCATGCTTTTCCTATTCTTTCTGATTTTTCAACTGGCCATTCATTACATCATTAAAAAAAGGCCGCAACTATTCTAGATCTTTGTTGCTACTTGATGCATCCCCCCTACTCTCCCATAGGGCTACACGACCTCCCAGTCAATTGTATATGATTCTTGAGTCAAATGAACCTCTAAAACCTTAATGGTCTCCTTATGTATCTAAACATGGTCCCTTTCTACTTCTTGGTGCAGGAGTAATAGCACGTGCAACCTTCCCTCTCGCTCTCCTGCGAAATATCAGAGTATTGGGTGTTAGCTTCCTTTTCTGATAAGCCCCCTCTTGATGTGACCTTGGGTGATGATATCTCGTGACCACACGATTACAGGCATGGCCAAAAGCGGTTTGGGATCAAACTACTTTTCAACTCGCAATTCTCTTTAAGCCTCCACGTGCCAAAACTACGGTTTGGATTACGGCCCGCCCTCAACGTTTTAAAGTTCATGCAACTCCTATCCCCGTAATGCTACAGGACCTTCGATCTCCCAATATTGACAGTGTTGTCTGAACTGATGGTTCAAATCTACACTTTTCAAATCCACGGACCATATCTGCCCCTCCTAAATCAACAGATGTGATCTCCTTCGTGATTCCGGACTTTGTACCTTTCAAGTCTCAAACCCTTCTTTCCTCCATACGTCAATCTTCTGGAGTTGACGATATGTGGACACCCATCCTCCTAAATTAACGACCCTGCTTCTACTTCATATGTTTTATCTTTCGACTAGATCAACGGTCTTGTGACCCTCTTCGCGATCAACGGTCGAGATCTCCTTCGGGTCTTCAAACTTCTGAGATCCCAAATCTCAAACTTCACACTTTTTCCCAATGGATTTTATTCGAAGGCTATAATCCACTGATGCATGTCCACTTGATCTGATGATCAAGGATTACTTTGGGTCTTTACCCGAAGGGCATGGATCTATGCTATGTCTCTCTTAGATTTGATGGATATGAATTACTTTGGGACTTTACCCAAAGTTCACAGATTTACGCCAAGTCTCCTCTAGATATGGCAGTCCAGATTTACTTCCGGTCTTTGGGATTCGATAGTATCAGTTCTCAACCAAAACCCCACTACAATTTACCCGAAGCTTGCGATTTGTTGATAAGTGTCCCCTTGCAGATCGACGGCTCTAGGCTCTTCAGCTACTCGCGCTTCGGGTGTTTCAACATTTCACCTTTTCCTTCCTCTGGATCACACAACCCACTGACATGTATCCTTCCAGATCTAACAGTTCATATTCGCTTCGTTCCTTCATCTCTTCATGCTTCGGGAGTCTCAAATCTCAACTAAAAAACTCTCAAATAGATTTCCCGAAGTTGTTGATCTGTTGACATGTATCTCCTGGCGATCAATGGTCAGGATCCTACTTTGGGTGTTTCACCTCCTCTTTGTCCACAAACTTCCAAAACTATGGATCTTGCGCCACTTGTCTTCCACGACGATGGACGGTCCCAAACTACTTCGGGACATCAAAACTTTGGTAAGTTCTCTATCCTTCATGTGCAAAGCGCTAAGGCTCATGCACCTTGCTCTGATCAGACAGTTGTTGATCCTTTGCACTATGATCCAATGACCATTGTCGCTCCTCCTCCCGAGCTTCTGATTTCTTCCAACTTAGAAGATTTATCAGTCTTCAAGGGTTTCGAACTTTTCTCCTCCTACAAGTCTGACTCTTGAATCTCGCCAACACTTATGAAAGTTTTATCCCTTATGAGATTTATCCTTAAAGTATTTCGATTTCCCATGCACTCCTTGCGCTTGAGGATTTTGATAACTCAGTTTCAAAGGATTTCTTGAAAACAAATTCTTCTCGCCCTCTTGGCATTCCTCTGTTTTGGTTCTTCGACGCTTGGCTTCTTCTTGACGATGTGCACTCCTTGTACCTAGTCTAAGTTTCCTCTGCTCTCTCTCTAAACTCTTTTTGAGTCAATCTGAGACTCATTCGACCCACTCTTTGCATTCAATATGCACAACTTGCATACAAGTTTAAGAAGAGGAGAAATTGAAACTTATCCAGTTTCATCACGAACTCATATGATCAACTTCTCGAACAATCATACATGAACGAAAATGAACTAAATCACATACACAGAATGCAACATTCGTTCAATCACACATTAAAATGAACACAGTCCAAGATTTTGGACAATTATGTTTGTTCTATTCATTCATGAAACAAATTACATAATATTGTAGTTCTCCATTGTGTCTTTGTTCTACCCTATTCTTCTCTAATGATCCCTATCTCATTAATAATTTTACAATGCAACAAAAAACTATCTAAGGACTGGCTCCACGAGCTCTCGTCGTCCTGTCTGCAACCTATGCTATCAAACTCTTAGTGGTTGCCTACTTTGTCCTATTACAATAACTACCAGTTATTGCCAGATAAGAGTCAACACTCTATATCTACAACCCCTTATAGTCCTTCACGAATTTACAAACACAACATATTTAAAAATGTTGTTTTCAAAAATATCTCAACAACTCGATTTACTACTGAGTTAATTGTTGATTTGAAACTTGGTCATGTTGAGATGTTGTTTCTTTGCCTCCATGCTTGCATCTTTGACGTTGGAAGTGATGCTCTTGCATCATACTCCTCTGGTTAAAATTTTCATGGAATCCTTTCCATGAGCTCTTGCATTTTTTTTTCATGCTTCAAAATATCAGGTTTTGTGACCCAAATTGAATCTTCCACTGGATGATCTTTCCACTTCACTAAGTATTCAGGATATGTCTTCCTCCTGGTCTTCTTTCCATCTCTTTGTTCAATGATTTTCTCCATCTGAGGTTTTTCTGTTGTGGGAAATTGTTATTCCCACTAAAGTTATTTATGATCATCTGATTCTCCTTCCTCATCTCTCCTGTAAGGATACAAGTCTGCAACATTGAATATCGGTGATATCCCAACATTGTCTGGCAACTCAATTTCATAAGAATTGGCTGTGAATTTCCTAAGAATCATGCATGGTCCTATCTTCTTCATATTCAACTTGTTATATGTTCCCATTGAATTTTTTTTTTCTCAAATGAGCTAAAACTTCATCTCCAACTTCGAATTGGACTTCTCTCCTCTTTTGATCAACTCTGCTCTTATATTTTAGGTTGTTGTCTTGTAGCTTCTCTTTGACTCTGTTATGGAGTTTCTACATTTCTGTTGCAAAATCCTCTGCTCCAGCACTTCTAAATTCATCTTTATTCATATCTCTCAACTCTGTAATCCCTCTTGGTTGTATACCATACACAATTTCAAATGGACTTTTTCTTGTGGTCCTGTTCACTAAATTGTTAAATGAAAATTCTTCTTGTGCCATAATCTAATCCCATTGAAAACCTTGCTCAGTGACTAAACTTCTTAATAAGTTTCCCAGACTCATGTTTATTACTTCAGTCTGTCCATCTATTTGAGGGTGATATGATGAACTAAAGGACAATTTTGTGATGCAGGAACATCGCCAACAAGTGCACATGGAGGACAGTTGGATACGCAACAACGCGCATTTTGAAGAGGTTTTGAAATTTAAAAGATGAAACATTAATGTAATAGTTGGGAGGATGTAATTGTTCTTAAATGTTTTGGGGGATTGTAATGCATATCTTGAGCGTTGCTCTCATTTGTCAGTTGGAGGAATTTAATGTAATAAATGTAAAGTAATTGTAGTCTTTAATTTCGATTAGATAGCTTAGAGTTGTAGGAGGGAAAACTTAAGGAAAATCCCTCGTAGTTGTATTGGAGGATCATGATTCATTCTCATTGTAATTAAGTTGTAGAGAAAGAGAGCAGAGAAGAAAAGAGGTTGTAGGAGTTGTATGAGCAGATAATTGTTTCTATAGAAAACCCATGTACATATGCACTTGGATTAATATAAGAATGATTTGATCTAACTTCATGGTGTTGTATGAATTATGTTTACATCTATTGAATGGTATGTTTACATTTTAATTTCAGTCTCTGTTACGCATTTGTTTCAATGCTTTATGTGTATGATTTCATGTTGAATGTATGAAGTCTTTGAGAGGGAGAGTATGAGTTTCAATTGTTTCTCTTCCTGAGAATTTCTGCAAGGAGTGTAGTGAAAATCCATAAGGAGTGTGTCGACAAGTTCTGAGTTTTATCTCATAAATCTCAGGAGAGATACCATTGATCTCATAACAAAAGTGCAAGTGTAGCATAGAGATATGCAAGGTGTGCGCAGGCCAGGTCAAGTCTTAGACTTTTCCAACCCAAGTGAGTGGTTGAAGAACTTTTGTCGCAAGGAGTGCGCAGAACTAGGAGATCTCAGATAATTGGGTACAGTGTGAAGGTTGCGAGGAGTGCATGAAAGATTCCTTAGAATCCTTGAGTTTACATATAGAATCAAGCTCAGGAAGGATAGATACTTGGAAATTTCAAAGGAAGAACGAGGGTCAAATTCACCTCGCAGAAACCAAGCTTAGGAGGAAAGACACCAAGTTATTTGGTGAGGAGTCTTTGAGAACCTGAATGGACAGTTGAAATTCTCGAAGGGAGAAGCATCGATTTTCTATGGACTGTTGGATCTAGTAGATCAGTGGAGAGGATAATACTGAGTGTCTTTCAACACTCACAATCTTAGGAGAGATAATAGCCGTTAGATCTCGACGAGTGTGATTCGTCGATTGGGCGCTCTGAAATATCGACATTTCACGAGAATAGCGAGAGGTGAAATCTCGATTGGAGAAGGAAGGATCTGGAGCGTTGGATCATGGGGAATCAGGACCGTCAATATGACAAAGTAGTCATCGTGATTTCAAATTTCGGGAGAAGGGGAGAGGGCCACTTCACAAATCCCCGATACGCGAAATCTAGACACGATCTATACCATCAGATTGTGGGGGAATCATGACCATTGATCTATGGCAAGGAATTTCATGGTCTTGAACTTCGACATAGAGGAGAAGAGTTATATCGCAAATCCTCAATACGTGAAATCCCAGCGCTATCTGGACATTCAGATCGTGGAGGAATCAGGACCATTGATCTAAGGCGAGGAAATATCGACATTTCGGATATCAGGAAAAGGTAGCAAAGCCACTTTACAAAGTCCCGACATGCGAAATCCTGATGTGCTCAAGGGTTGGGCCCTAGGTCACAGTCGAGGGTCACATCAGGAGGATTTAAGGGAGGAGCTAAGGACCGTTATCCCGTTTCGGGATTTCAGAAATGAAAGGAGTCGAGGTGTCTCTCAATGGAAGTCTTGATATCATGAAACTCAACACACCTTTTTGGGTTAAGGCTGTGGTCATGCCAGTGGTCATGTGGAGTGGAGGCTCGCATATAAGTGAATATTCATGCAGGCAGAGCTTAGAAAAAGGACCTATGGTGTTTACGTGTTGAAGGTTCCAATAGGAACCGAGGAGCCATTTTGGCTCAGTAATTTGAAAATCCAAACACTGGGAGGTTAGTGGACCCTACTGAGGTGGGGGGGGGGTGTTGCGCCAGGTGGTATCAGAGCTTACAAATTTTGTTTCCTGTAGAGGGAGGACATAGTACAATTGTGATTGAATTATGCGTGGATAGATTGAAACAATGCCGCCAATAAGACGTCAAGAAAGACCAATGCTCGATCCAGTCATGGAAAGGGAAATGAGAGAACTTCGTTCTCAGTTAGATGTTATGGAGACAACACAGAGGAAAACACCTGATACCAGAGATTTCAGTGAGGCCGACAATGAAAATGAAGGAGGACCCGAAGAACAAGTTATAGCCAAAGATGTTGTGGAGGAACGTCTATTCAAAGTTGTTGCAAGAATAGGTTCTAGAGAAAAGTTGGACATCCCGATGTAGGAAGGAAAATTGGATGTTGAGGAGATGCTAGATTGGTTTATAGCTTTGGACAAATACTTCGACTATGAATATATCGAAGAAGATAAGAAAGTAAAGCACGCAGTCACTGGACTGAAAGGGCATGCAACACTGTGGTTGGATGAACTGTAGGCTGACAAGCGTTGCAAAGGAAAAAAAAAAGAATAAAAGCTGGGATAGGATGGTAGCAAAGATGAAAGCCAAGTTTATACCCAAAGATTACCAAATTAATATGTTTCGAAGAATGCATAATTTGAGATAGAAATGGATGACAATGAAGGAATACACTGAGGAGTTTTACAAACTTAATATTAGAGTAGGTCATCATGAGAGTGATGATGTAAAGGTCCCCAGTTACATGAATGGCCTGAGATATGAGATTTAGGATGAGATGAGTATGGTGACCATTAGAAATGTAGAAGATGCTTATCAGATTGCTCTGAAGGAAAAAGAGAAATTGGCATGAAAGCAAGGTCAGAGGGGCAGTGGTAGAAGTCATAGCAGAGGCAAATCAATTTCCTAGGATAGAGTACAAAATCCTAAGGATGAATAAAAAAATCCTCATAATAACCAAGAAAGGGAGAAAGATCACAAGGAAGACAATATGACGATAGGAACACTTTCCCTCAAGAAAGAGGAAGAGGAATTGGCAGAGGAGGTGAAGTAATGTATTTTGTCCATGGAAAGATAGGACACAAATCTTGGGAATGTCCCGATAGAAAAAGAGATGGAGGAGGTGAAGCTCACATTTCATAAGCGCAAAGGAGAAATGTTGAGGCAGAAGATGCAGAAGGTGGAAGATTCTTAATGATGAGGAAAATTCTCTTGAAGCTAGAGAAAGAGATGGAGAATCCAATCCAGAGGAACAATTTTTTCAGAACTGCTTGCAAGACCAAGGATAGGGTATGCAGGTTAATTGTTGACAGTGGAAGCATAGATAATATAGTATCCACAGAGATGGTGGAAAAGATGGAATTGGAGACAGTTGCACATCCAAGCCCATACAAATTCATGGTTGCAAAAAGGACATCAGGTAACAGTGACTAAATAGTGTTTGGTTCAATTTAAGATAGGGAGATATAGAGATGAGATATTATGTTATGTTATTCCCATGGATGTGTGTCATATTTTTTTGGGGAGGCCTTAGAAATATGATAGAAATGTTATTCATGATGGAAGAAAGAATACATACACCTTGGAGAACAATCGTAGGACACATATGTTGCTACCAATTGAAGACAATAAGGTGAAAGAAGAAACAAGCAACACTATACTTCTCATGAGTGGGAAGGAACTTCTGGATGAAGTCAAGAAGGATGAAGAAATGCAGTTTTTTGTGGTGAGAAAACCTAGAGTCATTTTGACCAGTACTTCAATAGATGATCTACCTGAGGAGATTCATGAACTACTAGAGAATTTCACTGATATAGTGGTGGACGATTTACCTTGTTTGTTGTCACCCATCAAGAGTATAATCCATAACATTGACCTTATACCATAAGAAAGTTTGTCAAACAAAGAAGCGTACAGACTAACGTCGCTGGAGAATGAAGAAGTCAAGAAGAAAGTCCAAGATTTGATGGACAAAGGGTTGATTAGAGAAATCTTGAGTCCATGCACTGTACCTACAATGTTTAGTCCAAATAAATATGGTGGATGGAGAATATGTACAGACTCAAGGGCTATAAACAAAATCACCATCAAGTATATATTTCCTTTACCTAGGATGCATGACTTGATGGATTGCTTGAGTGGAGCAAAGTGCTTTTCAAAAATTGATTTAAAGAGTGGATATCATCAAATTAGAATGAGGGAAGGTGATAAATGGAAAGACAACATTCAAGACGAATGAAGGATTATATGAATGGCTTGTCATGCCATTTGTCTTGACGAATGTGCCAAGTACTTTTATGAGGTTGATGAATGAAGTATTGAAGGATTTCATTGGGACATAGTTAAGAAGAGACATGCAATTTTAATGGAATTTGTGCACCAATGATGGACATAGTTAAGAAGAGACATAAATATTTTCATTGGACAGAGGAAGCAAAGAAAAGTTTCAAGTTGTTAAAGGAGAAGATAACTGGACAACCAGTTATGGTTCTGCCAGATTTCAATAAAACATTTCAAGTGAGATGTGACGCAAGTCGATTTGCAATTGGAGTAGTCTTAAGTCAAGACAATAGACTAGTTGCATACTTCAATGAGAAGCTGAATGAGACCAAGATGAGGTATTCCACGTATGATAAGGATTTTTATGCAGTCATACAAGCCTTGAAGAAACAGAGGCACTACCTAGTTCCGAAAAAGTTCATTTTGTATAGTGACAACCAAGTCTTATAGTTTATAACCAAACAAGAGAAATTGAACCAGAAACAAGAAAAATGGGTTGAATTTATGCAGAAATTTAATTTTGTTATAAAGCACATTTTTGGGAATGTTAACAAGGTTGTTGATGCATTGAGCAGGAAATGTTTGATTCTACAGGAGTTTCGTGTGAAGACCTTAGGTTTTGATAGCCTTAAGGAAATGTACAAAGATGATTCAGATTTTAAGGATGCTTATGAAGCATGTGAGAATCTTG
>ML820901.1:0-14364 GCA_009831015.1 Picea engelmannii
GAGTTCGAAGACCAAGTCGTAGAGGATGGTGAAATTCTCTTTCAGCTACATATTCGACTTGGAGTCAGAAGATGTCGACGCATTGTTACGGTCAGCCCAAACAAGAGATGGCATCCCCATGGGTGAATTTGAAGAACCAACAACCGGTGCGAGGGGAGGAATGAAATTTCTGGAGGCTGAAGGAGCGGCAAGGTGGCACAGGGAAGAGCCCGCCAAGGTTTCAATTATGGCTAAGCACTCAAAGTGGGAGACAGGCAAGGTGGAGGAATTGAGAGGTGCTAACTTAGGCAGTAAGAGTGACGAGGAAAGTGTTGAGGGAAAACCAGGAGGAGAAGTCGAGGCACGAGGTCGAGGAGGATGCCAAGGAGAGGCCCTTCAGGGTCTTCCTCATTTTCACGGCATGATTTGGAAGTGTAAATGGATTTGGTGTTCCAGGACAAAGGGGAGAGCCTGGAGAAGGCCAGGAGTCGTGAGCACCATGAACGTGCAAGCAAAACCAGGCCAGGGCAGCGGAGGATCACTGGAGCTGGTTCTCGGGAGAGGGAGAGTATCACAAGCAGATGGGGAAGCCATAGCACCACGCATAATGGAGGTCGGGTAAACACAAATTAATTCCACTGCAAATGACATGAAAGGCAATTAATGCGAGGTAGAGTCAGCAGTGGTTGGCACGAGCAGGTCACATGGCTTGCTGCCTTGCTGGCTCCTTCACTCTCCCTCTGTACACCATGTGGTCGGCACTATCACCCCATATGAGGGTTTGTCCACTTCCCCAGCTTTGTGGATACATTGCTGGAGGATAGGGTGATCCATAGTAAGGGACGTTTTGCAAAGGAGTTCCGGTCCATCCCAGTTGACCCCCAGATTAGCCAGTTCATCTGCTACCTGATTGGCACTCCTTCTAATGTGAGCAGGTATAACCGCCTGATTGGGTTGCAGTAAATCTGTAATAGTCTTTATCCCATGAGAGAGTCTCTAGCTGGGTGATATTCTTTCTGGGTCTGCTCCATTTAAAAGTCTGTTGAGGAGATTGATGATGATTTGAGATTCGCCCTCTACAATCAGCTGGGTGAAGTTGTGATTTGTGGCAAGTTGCAGTCCCCGAGTAAGTCCCCAGAGTTCCGCCACATTGTTTGTCATATGACCAAGGGAGCCTGCATTAATGAGAATAATGTGTCCATGGTGATTGCATAAAATGACCCCATAACCCGCTGCTCCTGGATTTCCTTTAGAGGCTCCGTCAAAGTTGAGTTTGATGAAATCAACCGGAGGGGAAGACCAAGAGGAGGGACTGCTGGGAGGGGTGGGGACAGAGGGGATGAGTGGGTGAGGAGAGAGAAAGGGAATCTAGTGCTTAAGGATTAGGAGTTCTGAGGGATTGTTGATCAGGTCTTTTTCATTCCAAAGTTGAAGGTTGAGAGTTTCCAGAATATTGAGGTGGCAACGATTCCAACAGTGTTGCCACGGGAGGGAAGCATTCCTGAAAAGCCTTCTATTTCTTTCCTTCCATACCTGCCAGAGGATGAATCTAGGAATTAATTGCCAAATACAATTTAGGAGGGGAGATTGAAACACTTGGTCCCTCCAGTTCGTAATGGTGTCGACGATGTTGTCTCATTCGCAATCCGAGGTGCGCATAATGAACGCACTTTGATCCCAAATTTGAGCAGTGTACGGGCAAGAATTGAGAAGATGATTCACAGTTTCATCTGCCTCCCCACAAAGTATACATATAGAAGGCCCCACAAAGCCTCTTTTTGAGAGGTTATCCCAAGTTAGAATTCTTGAGTGGATCACGAGCCAGAGGAAGAGGGTGATTTTGGGCCAATGTATGAGGTTCCATATTTTGCACCAAACATCCCGTGTAGGTGCCAGGTTTGGTTGGATCTTGATGTGGTAGGCTTCTCGTATGCTGTAGGTGCCCCTTGGTCGATATACCCATCAAAGAATATCCTCTCCCGTGATCTTGGGGATTTTCCATTTGAGCATTCCATTCTTCCAGGGTCCCAGATCCACGTGCCTGTCGAGGTTCATGCGTTCCCTATCAAGGTGCCAGTGCCGCCAGGTGTTATCTGGAGTATTATCTTGCCAATAATCTGCTACTTTTGTCAAGCCCGCCTATGTAGCTTGGGTGCTGATGCACTCAGCCCAGTCCTCGTGGTCCAGAATTGGCCATTGCTGGCATGAATCTTTCCAGAATAGGGTTGTTTTCCCATTTCTAATTTCCCATAAAGCATGGTGGGTGACTAGCTGTCTATTCTGCTTAGCCGCTGGCCAAATTAAAGACCCTGGTGTGTCTCCATTCCAGCGTATGAGATTTTTTTCCGCCACCTCTAGTACATATTTCTTCCTCCATAACCATGCCCAAAGGTCCTTGGGAATCTTAAGCCATCGCCACCATATTTTGGCATTAAGGACTTTATTCATGATGGTGGGATATCGTAAGCCAAGGCCTCCTTGCACTTTGGGCTGACAAAGTTTGTCCCAGCTAACAAGTGTTATTTTCTTCCCTGTATTGACGCCTTGCCATAGGAAATTCCTTTGTAGGCTTTTAATGGTTGTGAGAACAAACTTTGGAGCAGCCAGCGCCGAGAAGATGTAGGTGGGAAGGGCCTGGAGAACTGCTCAGAGGAGTATGAGACGACTTGGAAGGTTTAGAACTCTAAGGGTCTAGGAAGAGAGTTTCTTAGTAAAAGAGGAGAGGAGATGCTCCCAGGAGGAGCTCCGGAGGGCATTATCAATCAGAGGGATGCCAAGGTATTTGGACGGAAGGGAGCTTCTGTGGAAACCTAAGAGATCAGAGATATGACGTTGAATTGGGGGGGTGTATTAAAGAAAAAGATTTGGGACTTGTATTTGTTGTAGTCCAGGCCTAAGGCCTCAAAGAAGGTCTGGAGGATCAGGAGGATGGAGTTTGCTTCACGTACAGTTGGGGTACCCATCAGGAGCGTATCATCCATGAATTGGCTATGTGAAATAGGGGGCGAGATGCCATGCAAAGGTAGGCTTGCCAATGAGTTGCTTGCAATGGTTGTGTGAAGACATCGACTAAGACCTTCGGCCATTATAATGAAGAGGAAAGGGGAGAGAGGGTCTCCCTGTCTAATTCCTCTAGAGGGGGTGAGGGGGCGAGAAGGAACACAATTGATAAGGATGGAGAAAAAAGCTGAGGAGGTTAGGTTCAACATCCAAGTCACCCAAATTTTGTCAAAGCCAAAGGCGAGGAGAATTTCCCGCATGTAGTCCCAGCTTATGTTATCAAAGGCTTTACACAGATCTAATTTAAGGAGCATACCTAGCATTCTAGTTTTCTGCAAAGAGTGGATCACCTCATGAGATAGGATGATGTTGTCTAGGATTTGTCTGCCTTCCACATAGCCTGATTGTTCCGGAGAGATGATAGTTGGCAGGATGGGTTTGAGCCTTCGAGCGATCACCTTTGTAAGAAGTTTATAGATGACGTTGCAGAGGGCTATGGGTCTGAACTGCTTGGGATGGTGAGCCTGCCCCTCTTTGGGGATGAGAGTGAGGAAAGTAGCATTAAGATCTTGAAGGACTTGTCCAGTGGAGCAGGAGTCTTCAATAATTTCCCAAACCTCTACCTTGATCATCGGCCAACAGTGATGGAAAAAATCACTGGTGAAGCCGTCAGGGTCGGGTGCCTTGCATCGTGGGGTGTCCTGAAGTGCTTGATCCACCTCCTCGATTGTAATAGGCCGGAGTAGAGCTGAGTTTTTCTCCCTGGTGATGAGGGAGGGTACATGCTGCGTGACCTTAGCTATGGCCTCTGATCTGTCTAGAAAAGGTTCCGTGAGGAGATCTATGTAATAGTCTATCAATGTTGCCTCCAGGTATTCATGGGAATAAATTGGCTCACCATTGGTGGAGATTAAGTGCATGATTCTATTGGTATGATGGCACTGAATGACAGATCTATGGAAGAATTTGGTGTTGCGGTCCCCCTCCTTGAGCCATTGGATGCACAATTTCTGTTTCCATAGAATCTCTTCTTGTCCTTTTCTGGCCTCCATTTGTTGATTTACTGTTGCTTCCTAGAATTTAATCTCGTCCGTTAACCCTTGCAATCGGATATGATTTTGAATCACCTTCATTTGCTCTGACAGCTTCTTTTGGGAGTCAAAGATGTTGCCGAAGGTTTGCTTGTTCTAGGATTTGATAATTTGTTTAAGGTTTTTTAACTTTTTTTGAAATTTGAACATCTTGGAGCCACAGGGGACCTCTGCCTGCCTCCACCAATCTTGGATATTTGCTTGGAAGTCTGGATGGTTGAGCCAGAACTGTTCAAACCAGAAAGGTTTTTTCCCTGGTGATGCTGGCACATCTATCCATAGCTGAATGGGCCAGTGATCCGAGCCAGGGATATTCAGAATACTCACTTCCAGAGTTGTTCCCTCCAGCATAAGGGAATCAGAGATGAGCAAGCGATCGAGTTTGCAGGCAACTTGGTGTGATTCGGTTCTTCTACTTGTCCAGGTAAAAATGTCATTGATAGCTTCCAGGTCAATGAGATTGAGCTTATCTATGAGGTTGTTGAAGTCATTAGAGTCTTGATCTAGGCGTCTTGATCCCTCTTTTTTTTCCTCCAGACTTCGAATGAGGTTGTAATATCGAATGAGGAAAGATTTCCAAGATGAGGTGGATTTGCTCTGAATTTACCATGAAATGGCCTATTTCTTGTATGAGCTTATTGGTAGACTTCCTTCCTCTTTTCTTTTCATCTTTCTGAGTTTTACTCTGATTCTTTGATTGAATGCTCTGTATCCCCAAGCCCTTTTTGGACCGAGCTGTGGAGCCAGCGGAGGAATTGAGAAAGACCTTATGCACCTTCCGTAATTGATCCCGAGGTATAGTGTACATATTCTGATGGCTGTAGTCGTGTTCGAGGTGTTCCAGGTCCACCCCAACTAATTCTTTCTCTTCTAGTTCCATGTCAGCGTCACCGTCCTCTGTCTCCAGGAAATCTTGTTGATCCCCTGCCATGTCTAGGGGGAGATGATCAGATTCCTTCCCCTGTGGTGGTCGTTCTTCCCCTTGGCCCCTAGATTGGGGAGGATTATACCCATGGAGTTCATTGGTATTTACGAGGGTTGAGAGGTTCTCTGGTTGATCTTGTAATATTGCAAATTTATTACTAGTGGAGGGATCTTTACTTACTTGGACTTGCTACTTTCATCCTGCTTGTCTTCTTTTCCCCACTGGTTGAGCAAAGTCGTCCTTGTATTTTCGGCCTTCTGGGTTCCCTTCTTTGTGAGCCGCATTGAGGGGGCATTCTATGAACAGATGGCCATGTTCATGGCATTTCCTACACCTGAAAGGAATGTGTTCGTAGTCAATGGTCTGGGTCCAATATTCGTCCTGGTATTCAAGAATTATTGTTCCCGACAGCGGTTTAGCTATGTTCAGGTATACGCAGATGCGCGCATAAGAGGTGTATCACCTCTGTTTGGTAGCTTCTGAAGACTTAACATATATTCCAATGGTATTTCCTATAGCAGCCAATACCTCTTCTAGCCAGAATTCATGGGGAAGAGAGTACAGTCTGATCGATATTGGTGCGTGGGAAAAATCTTCCTTTTCAGGGCTAAACTTCTCAGTCCAAAATCTTAAGAAGAGTCCTGCTGAGTTATAGAAATAAGGCCCTCCATCGAAGATGTGATTGCAGTCCTCAAGGTTGTGCAGTATGATTGTGAAGAAGCCCTTGGAGCCCAGTTGTAATTCATAGTGTCCTTTCGGCTTCCACCAGTATTGTATCCATTTATTAGATCCCTCTCTGACGGCCATAGCCCTAGGAATTTACCTACTAGGGCGTGGTCTCTCATATATCTCTTTTGCTCTTCTATGCGCGGTGAATTGATAATGTACTTCGGGGCTTGTGGCACTTGTGGAATGCATTTTCTGGGTAGCCAAGGAGTCGGCACTGTAGCAGGTACGGTTGCATTCTCTGGATCGATATCCATCTCCCGGTCCTTGAAAGTTCCTTCCGTCAGAAGTGTTGCCCGCAGATCTGGTGGAGGCTCAAAGGTCGACCATTTGAACCCTTCTCCAGAACTTCCGTTCGCTGTGGCCTGGCTGTAGGAGGTGCCATTCAGCCCTCCTTCCTTCAGATTCATGAGCCCCAATGGGGCTGGAAATGTGGCAGTGCGTCTGAAACGCTGAAAACCTAGTCCGGGTTGCAGAGCGCGCGTCTCATATTTTTCTTTATTGTTAAATCACCCAATTAGATTATATTTTGAAATATTTTAAGCCTTAAGTACTTCGGGATTTCAACATTTGGGAGTTTTGTATGTAGGATAATAGTGATCCTTCGAAGGCCTAGATTGCAAAGTGATTTAATAAAGGTAAATCATGATTATTCAAACTTATTTTGATGTTTTATTTTCTTTTTTAAACGTATTTTAATTCATTATGATAACAAGTGCTTCGACATTTAGATACTTCAGCGGTCCTGAACTCACTCTTTGATTTTCCTCCCGAAGGACAATTTCTTGGAGTGATGTGGAAGTAATGGCATCATCTTTAATGACGTGTCAAGAAAATATGTGTGACACGTGTCATATAAAATTAGGTGATTGATTTGATATAAATGTTAAAAATACATTGCATGTGTCATCCCACGATAGAGTTTTATGATGGGTGTTGAGTCACTCATCCATAGATCTTTTTAACATATTTCTGCAAAAAAATACAACTTCAGGACTTCAGAGCTTCGTGAATTTGGGGTTTTTGTTCAAACGATGATAGAAAGCTTCCCGAAGTGTAAAGTCCCGAAGTAACTATTGTAATCTTTCTCTTAACGATCACACAACTTTATGAATTCGAGAACATGAGAACCACTTGATCATATTAGCCGAATTTTTTTATGGATGATATTGTAAGCACCTGTTGATAAATAACGAATATGGATTTATTCAAATTTGAAAACGATTTTCCTAAATGTTTTGGTGATGTTTATTTTTAAAGGTAAAAACGAAACGATTACAAAATTCCAAAAAGTTTAACATTCTAAGCTATTCTAACAAAGGCTCCATCTGGGGATTGTGGCTCCCTATGAGGCACAGAAGAACAGTAGACCAAGTGCCTTGATTTGGTAAATGGAGTCATTATTGCTTTTATTTTTCCGAAAAATATTTTCTGGTTTTATTAAGAACTAATGATACATATAACACGAAAACTAACCAAATCTAAAAAATATTTAAAGAACACTTAGTGAATGATCTCAAGCCAAGCTAATAAGTGTTTTCTTTTCTTGAAATTGATTTCATATTTTTTTAAGATAATCAAAGTAATTTTAACAAAAATATCACACTTCGAACGAATATGTTCTCTTCAAGGTTATACAGATGTAACATGTTTATTTTAGGGAATCCCATTTGGTTCAAAATATAAATATCATTAGAAGGAGAACTATAAAATAGAGTATGTGATATAGATGTGTATGAAATCCTTATATATATCATAGATATTGCTTCACCACCAACAAGCTTGTTCAGTACCTGGTGAAGTTATCTACTTTTCCATAAACAAATTTTATTTTACATGAGATGAGGGAGATCAATTTATGAATTTACTTTCATCATCTCTTTTGGACAAGATAGGGGAAATCATATTTTGAATTTCTTTTCACCATCTGTCTTTTATTTAATATTTTGAAGTGGGGCCAATCAATTTGTATATAACATATAAGGGATGATATATGTTTAAAATCCTTAATGAAAAAGAAGGTGTGTCTACAATTTTTTAGGATACTCTGAGAATAGATTTCTTAGAATTTTAAATATACCTTCACCTATAGGTTAGTTTTGGGAAATTTATTCATTTCAGGGATAAACCTTGAGCGGATTTTTCATCTTTTAAAATTTGATATCAGAGTTAAAATTATCAAGATTATCCTAGACATGCTTTTTTAATTAAAATCAGAGAAATGTAAAACAATTTCGCCCAATCTTGTTTTGAAAATATGCTTTGAAGTTCTTAGCATGAGACTAAGTCTTCTTATTTCTATGTAGATTAATAAGATAAGAAATGAGAAAGAAAATATGGGGTGGAAAGAACTAGGGAAAAGGAAGAAATGAACATATGAAAAATTTAGATGATTTGAATCAGAAGTGTTTTATTTCCACACGAGTTTGTATATTAGATACGAGTTCTTAATAAGCTTTTTGTGATTATTTTTTATTTTTTTAATTGCTCAAACTTCTTTCAAATTTAAGTTTTTATTTTTACATTTTTCTACATTTCTAGTCTTTTTGATTAGGTGATAATTTTATTATGAGAAACATTTCCTTCATATCTATTTCAATCAAATTTTTGAATTTTATTGAGACCATAATGAAGAAAAGGAAGTCATACCTTATTTTTCTTTGAATTTTTGAACAAGGAATGTCATTCATTTATCACATGATTTTGAAGAATCCGAAAGAGGGAAAGATGAGTGTTATGTATTTCTACCGCATCACCTTCTGTTCTGGAAGATTGATTCTACCAGAGAAATAA
Organism: Picea engelmannii; assembly: GCA_009831015.1. Classification (NCBI taxonomy): domain Eukaryota; kingdom Viridiplantae; phylum Streptophyta; class Pinopsida; order Pinales; family Pinaceae; genus Picea; species Picea engelmannii. The sequence goes on from ML820901.1 coordinate 8,515, forward strand.
AATATTAGATGTTAGGTGATCCTATAGAAATATATATTAAGGATGATTTTCATCTCAGTAGTCATTCATAGGCTTTAATATATTCTTTGTCTTGGCTTGATTAGCTATTGAATGAATTTATTCTGCAAATTTAAATGCAATGCCTTTTTTGTTTTTCTTGAAATAGGGTCAAATAATCAACTATCTTACCTGGAAATATTTACTTCAATTACACTAATTACTCAAATAATTTACAAGAAAGGAAAATGAAAAATTAAAATTAAAATTTCCAATGTCAATCCAATCTGATATATACAATGGAAACCTAAAAAGTAACTACTGCATAAAATTTTTGAAGAAACGCCCATTAATAGGGGTCTCAATAATTTCTCAATTAATATTTTCGAGAGAGAATGAATTTCTCCCTTCAACAACTGCAATTTTAAAAGGCCTGAACCAGAGATGATCAATTTTTCCTTGTTTTCCTGAATCTTCTTTTCTAGCTTCCCATTTTAAGACCAAATCGCCAGGAAGAAACTCCTTGTCTTCAGATTTTTTATCAAAAATGGATTTCATGTTATCCCGGTATTTTTGGAGCTTATCATCCACTTCTCCTCTATTTTTCTTTACTTCAATGATTTGATTTATTCTTCTTCTAAGATCGTTTGATTCTTCATTCGCATCTTGCCAAAGTTTTATCACAGGAAGCGAGATTAATAGGAAGAATAACATATGTACCATAAACTAATTGGAAATGAGACATACCTATGGATTTCTTGGTGCCGATTATGTTTTTCCATAAGGAATATTTTAAATGTATATGCCAAGCTTTTTTACTTTTTTTCAAAACCTTCTGGCACAATACCCCAACCCTTAGGTCGGAGCCCGCATAGGATCTTTCTATTTCGGCCCCTTAGAGCCTGAATAGCTCTTCAATTTCCTTTTCGAGAAATTTATTCACACACCCAACTGAGAGTATGTCACAGGTCCTTCTGAGTTATGCTCACGTGATCTTTGCACTAGCATCAACTCCACGATCAACACCCAACTGTCATTGGGACTTTACCCTTTTCTTTCTGGGATACTCGATTTCGCGATTTCATGAATCCTGATGTCGAGCGCCTTACCTCTTCAACCTCCGAAACCTGAAATATTAAACACTAGACACTTCTCGCCACTGACTCCGGCTTTCTTCTCTTCGCAATTTTGGGAGTTGCATTGATGTGCAACTCTGCCTCTTGACTCTCGGACTCCCGAAACCCGAAGTACTGAAATCCCAAAAGTCCACTCTAAGTCCTGTCACACTTCGCGACTTCGGGATTTTCCCTTCACTATTTCCCGCTCCTTGTCATCAGTATCCCTGGTATGTCAAACCCTGAAATACCGAAATGATGCTATCTCACTTCCAAGGAGATCAACGGTTGTGGATATCTCCTTGATTCGATGGCTGGCGCGATTTTGCGTACCGGGAGTTCGTGATGCTTGATCTTGAACTCTTTACCTCCTCTACCTTCCGGACCCCAAATTATCGAAATGTCGAAATGGTTTCCTTTCCCCTGGGAGTTTGAAACTCTCGATTCCAAATCACTGTCTCCTTGAGATCCCAGATCCCAAAACGCCGAAATGTCGAAAAGCTCCTCCAAAGGTATTTCGTGTTTCGCAATTTCGAAGCTTCTTATGTGGAGCACTCTTCTCCTTGTCAACAAGAATGCCGAAATACTGATTCCCAAAATGCCGACAAATATCCTGCTGTGACTTGAGATTTGGGACTTTCCTCCCTCCTGTGTCCCGATCACTCGTCCTCAGGACCTCTGAAACCCCAAATTCTGAAATTTCGAAATCTCGAACTTGTCACTCTTTGCCTTTATACATGAAAACTATTTTTGCATTTCGAGGATTTGATCAACAAAATGTTTCGTCCACACTTTAGACTTATGACCCCCGAAATGTCGAAATGATGTCGATGGTCCAATGATTGAAATAAATGGTCCAAGTTAAATCCTACCTTTCAAAGGTGGGTATGTCCAATGCTTAACTTCCCTACAACTTTCTTGGATCCTACATTCCTCTCTATTTCGGGAGTTCTCCTAGGAGAATTCTAACAGTTCAATTTCCTCCTCAAGAACCTCTGGCTCAAAACCGACTCTGCGATCCTTCTCTGGGAAAAACTTTTTCACAACGACTTGAGCTTCCTACTTTCTCTTGAATGACTCAAAGGCCCTAACCCTTCTGAGATTTATTAACAAACTCGGGTCTTCAAGGAGACTCCTGCATGCACTCCTTGTGACAATTCTTCAAATACTTCATCGTATTTGAACTCTTGACTCTATGCACCTTCTCTGCAACAACAATCTTTCTCTCTTCCACCTTAGTTAACAACTTATAAGGACTCAGCTAGCCTGCGCACGCCTTGCCCGACTCTTGTGCTTCATTTGCACTTCTGCTAGAATGAGAACAATGGTACCCCTCCTGAGCTTTCAGAGATAAACTTTGAACCTTGTCAATGCACACCTTGCAGACGCTTTCACTGCACTTCCTTGTAGGAACTCTCTCTCAGGATGAGAAACAATTGAAACTCATTCTCTTTCTCTCAGATTTCAAACATTCAACATGTAATCATACATTCACAGTACTAAAGAAAATGCATAACAGAGAGCATAAAACAACTGTAAGCAAACCATTCAACATGTACAAACAGAAAACATCATAACACCATGAATATGAATTAAAGCTTCATATATTAATTCAAAGTTCCTATACATGAGTTCTTCTTCTCAACTCTCTACTACAACTCTCCCCTTTCTTGCTCTATGCAAAATGTTACAATATTGTAATTCTGATTGATACAATGATACAAAGATGAGGGTGTCTATAGTCATTTTCCCTCCTGTTCCTAAAACTGTCTAATCTGGAATTTCAAATCTACCTACTTTCATTAACTGGGCATAAATGCCTTTACATTCTACATATGAGAGCGAATCACTCATGATCTATTTACAATACGCAAGTAAGCTTCCCTTTAACCATTACATTAATGCTTCAAAAACATTTCCAAAACATGTAAAATGTGTGTTGCACTTTTCAATTGTCTTCTGCCTTCATGCTCACTTGGCTGGTTGCTTGCGATGCTCATGCATCATACTCCCTTTCTTGAAAATTTTCATGAACTCCTGTTCATGAGCTCTTGCATGGTCTGTCCATGCTTCTGAATTTCTTCTTCATCTTCCCAACTGGCATCTTCAACTGGATGTCCCTTCCATTTGAACAAGTATTCAAAATACTCTTTTCTCCTAGTCTTCTTGTTGATTCTCTTGTCAAGTATACTTTCCATCTGTGGCTTTTCAGCTATAGGCATTTGTTTATCCCACTGAACCTCTGTATGTTCATTGTCTGCTCTTGCTTCTTCAGCTTTGTAAGGGTACAAATCTGAGATATTTAATATCGGTGAAATTTCGATTCCATTGGGTAACTCGATCTCATATGCGTTTGCCCCAAATTTCTTTATGACCTTGCATGGTCCAATCTTCTTCATTTTCAGTTTATTATATGTTCCCCTTGGGAACCTTTCTTTCCTCAGATGTGCAAGAATCATATCGCCAAATTCAAATTGAAGTTCTCACCTGTGTTGATATGCTCTGCATTTATACTCTTGGCTTGAGTTTTTCAGTTGTTCCTTCACTTGGCTATGAAGTTCCTACATTGCCTCTGCAAAATCCTCTGCACTAGCACTTCTAGTTTCATCCTGTTCCTAATATTTCAATTCAGAAACTCCCCTAGGTTGCATTCCATACACAATTTGGAATGGACTCTGCCCTTTTCTTCTATTAACTTAATCATTGTAAGAAAATTCCACCTGTGGAAGAATGTGATCCCACTAACTGTGGTGTTCAGTCACTAGGCTCCTCAGCAAATCTCCCAAGATTTTGTTTACAAATTTTGTTTTCCCATCCGTCTGAGGATGATAAGATAAGATAAAAGACAAATTTATCCCCATCTTCTTCCATAAAGTCCTCTAGAAATGTCCCACAAATTTAGTGTCTCGATCAGAAACTATACTTCTTGGTAAGTCGTGAAGTCTGACGACTTCTTTGAAAAATAGGTTCGCAATATGAGTTGCGGTGCTGGTTTTCTCACATGGTATAAAATGTGCCATCTTTGAAAATTTGTCTACCACCACAAAGATTGAATCAAATCCTCTTTGCGTTCTTGGTAGTCCCAATATAAAATCCATGCTCACTGCATCCCATGGCCTCTCGGGCATGGGTAATGGCTAGTATAACCTTGTGTTCTACCTTTTTCCTTTTGTGTGATGACAAATTCTACATCTGTCCACAAATATTTTGACATATGTCCTCATCCCTGGCCAAAAATATGAGCCATTTGATTTCGAGAACATTTTATCATGACCGAAATGTCTGGCCAATCCTCCACTGTGTTTTTCTTTCAGCAGATTCTCCCTCATGGAGAATTTTGGAATACATAACTAATTGCCCCTGAATAATAATCCATCTTGGATCATATATTCGGTCCATTGGCTTATGTCCCTGAGAATTGGATTCTTATATGCCTCATACGCCTCTTTGAAATCTGGGTCATCTCTGTACATTTCTTTGAGATTATCAAAACCCAAAGTTTTGACTCTAAATTCCTGCATAAGCAAACATTTCCGGCTCAAAGCATCAACAACTTTGTTAGCAGTTCTAGAAATATGTTTAATTACAAAAGTAAAATTATGCATGTATTCAACCCATTTTGCATGATTTTGGTTCAACTTTTCCTATTGAGTCACGAATTGCAAAGCGTGATTATCGTTGTACAAAATAAACTCTTTAGGAACCAAATAATGTCTCCATTTCTTCAGCGCTTGTATGACTGCATAGAATTCCTTGTCATACATGGAGTACTTCACTTTTGCTTCATTTAGTTTCTCACTAAATTATGCGATCGTTCTATCGTCTTGGCTCAAGACCGCTCCTTTTGAAAATCTGCTTGTGTCACATTTGACCTGAAACGTCTTGTTGAAATCTGGCAACACCAAAACTGGTTGTTCAGTAATCTTCCTTTTCAACAGATTGAAACTTTTCTCTGGTTCTTCTATCCAGTGAAAACGATTATGTCTTTTCTTCACCATGTCCATCATTGGTGCACTAATTCCACTGAAATTCCTGATAAATTTCCTGTAGAAACTAGGAAATCCATGAAAGCTTCGAACTTCAAATACACCTTTCGGTGATGACCAATTCTTAATCGCCTCTACTTTATCTGGATCCATTTTCATCTCATCTACAGAGATAACAAAACACAAATAAATGAGTTATGTCCTCATAAATGTTGATTTCTTCATATTTATCAGCAACTTCTCTTGCTGTAATCTCCTCATCACTGTAGTTAAATGCTTCAAGTGTTCTATTTCTGTCTTGCTGAAAATTAATATATCATCAAGATATACGATGAAGAACTTCCCGATAAACTCTTTCAGGACTTCATTCATCAATCTCATGAAAGTACTGGGAATGTTTGTTAAGCCAAATGGCATAACAAGCCATTCATACAGCCCCTCATTCATCTTGAAGGTTGTCTTCCATTCGTCACCTTCTCTCGTACGAATTTGATGATATCCACTTTTCAAGTCAATCTTTGAAAAAACTTTTTCTCCACTCAAGCAATCCATGAAATCATCCATCCTTGGCAAAGGAAATCTATATATGATGGTAATCGTGTTGATTTCCCTCGAGTCTGTGCACATCCTCTAGCCTCCATCTTTCTTTGGGCTGAGCACTGTTGGAACAGTGCATGGACTCAAGCTTTCTCGAATCAACCCTTTGTCCATTAAGTCCTGGACTTGTCTCTTGACCTCTTCATTCTCCTGCA
>ML820901.1:14464-31085 GCA_009831015.1 Picea engelmannii
ATGAAATCCATTTTTGATAAAAAATCTGAAGACAAGGAGTTTCTTCCTGGCGATTTGGTCTTAAAATGGGAAGCTAGAAAAGAAGATTCAGGAAAACAAGGAAAAATTGATCATCTCTGGTTCAGGCCTTTTAAAATTGCAGTTGTTGAAGGGAGAAATTCATTCTCTCTCGAAAATATTAATTGAGAAATTATTGAGACCCCTATTAATGGGCGTTTCTTCAAAAATTTTATGCAGTAGTTACTTTTTAGGTTTCCATTGTATATATCAGATTGGATTGACATTGGAAATTTTAATTTTAATTTTTCATTTTCCTTTCTTGTAAATTATTTGAGTAATTAGTGTAATTGAAGTAAATATTTCCAGGTAAGATAGTTGATTATTTGACCCTATTTCAAGAAAAACAAAAAAGGCATTGCATTTAAATTTGCAGAATAAATTCATTCAATAGCTAATCAAGCCAAGACAAAGAATATATTAAAGCCTATGAATGACTACTGAGATGAAAATCATCCTTAATATATATTTCTATAGGATCACCTAACATCTAATATTTTATTTCTCTGGTAGAATCAATCTTCCAGAACAGAAGGTGATGCGGTAGAAATACATAACACTCATCTTTCCCTCTTTCGGATTCTTCAAAATCATGTGATAAATGAATGACATTCCTTGTTCAAAAATTCAAAGAAAAATAAGGTATGACTTCCTTTTCTTCATTATGGTCTCAATAAAATTCAAAAATTTGATTGAAATAGATATGAAGGAAATGTTTCTCATAATAAAATTATCACCTAATCAAAAAGACTAGAAATGTAGAAAAATGTAAAAATAAAAACTTAAATTTGAAAGAAGTTTGAGCAATTAAAAAAATAAAAAATAATCACAAAAAGCTTATTAAGAACTCGTATCTAATATACAAACTCGTGTGGAAATAAAACACTTCTGATTCAAATCATCTAAATTTTTCATATGTTCATTTCTTCCTTTTCCCTAGTTCTTTCCACCCCATATTTTCTTTCTCATTTCTTATCTTATTAATCTACATAGAAATAAGAAGACTTAGTCTCATGCTAAGAACTTCAAAGCATATTTTCAAAACAAGATTGGGCGAAATTGTTTTACATTTCTCTGATTTTAATTAAAAAAGCATGTCTAGGATAATCTTGATAATTTTAACTCTGATATCAAATTTTAAAAGATGAAAAATCCGCTCAAGGTTTATCCCTGAAATGAATAAATTTCCCAAAACTAACCTATAGGTGAAGGTATATTTAAAATTCTAAGAAATCTATTCTCAGAGTATCCTAAAAAATTGTAGACACACCTTCTTTTTCATTAAGGATTTTAAACATATATCATCCCTTATATGTTATATACAAATTGATTGGCCCCACTTCAAAATATTAAATAAAAGACAGATGGTGAAAAGAAATTCAAAATATGATTTCCCCTATCTTGTCCAAAAGAGATGATGAAAGTAAATTCATAAATTGATCTCCCTCATCTCATGTAAAATAAAATTTGTTTATGGAAAAGTAGATAACTTCACCAGGTACTGAACAAGCTTGTTGGTGGTGAAGCAATATCTATGATATATATAAGGATTTCATACACATCTATATCACATACTCTATTTTATAGTTCTCCTTCTAATGATATTTATATTTTGAACCAAATGGGATTCCCTAAAATAAACATGTTACATCTGTATAACCTTGAAGAGAACATATTCGTTCGAAGTGTGATATTTTTGTTAAAATTACTTTGATTATCTTAAAAAAATATGAAATCAATTTCAAGAAAAGAAAACACTTATTAGCTTGGCTTGAGATCATTCACTAAGTGTTCTTTAAATATTTTTTAGATTTGGTTAGTTTTCGTGTTATATGTATCATTAGTTCTTAATAAAACCAGAAAATATTTTTCGGAAAAATAAAAGCAATAATGACTCCATTTACCAAATCAAGGCACTTGGTCTACTGTTCTTCTGTGCCTCATAGGGAGCCACAATCCCCAGATGGAGCCTTTGTTAGAATAGCTTAGAATGTTAAACTTTTTGGAATTTTGTAATCGTTTCGTTTTTACCTTTAAAAATAAACATCACCAAAACATTTAGGAAAATCGTTTTCAAATTTGAATAAATCCATATTCGTTATTTATCAACAGGTGCTTACAATATCATCCATAAAAAAATTCGGCTAATATGATCAAGTGGTTCTCATGTTCTCGAATTCATAAAGTTGTGTGATCGTTAAGAGAAAGATTACAATAGTTACTTCGGGACTTTACACTTCGGGAAGCTTTCTATCATCGTTTGAACAAAAACCCCAAATTCACGAAGCTCTGAAGTCCTGAAGTTGTATTTTTTTGCAGAAATATGTTAAAAAGATCTATGGATGAGTGACTCAACACCCATCATAAAACTCTATCGTGGGATGACACATGCAATGTATTTTTAACATTTATATCAAATCAATCACCTAATTTTATATGACACGTGTCACACATATTTTCTTGACACGTCATTAAAGATGATGCCATTACTTCCACATCACTCCAAGAAATTGTCCTTCGGGAGGAAAATCAAAGAGTGAGTTCAGGACCGCTGAAGTATCTAAATGTCGAAGCACTTGTTATCATAATGAATTAAAATACGTTTAAAAAAGAAAATAAAACATCAAAATAAGTTTGAATAATCATGATTTACCTTTATTAAATCACTTTGCAATCTAGGCCTTCGAAGGATCACTATTATCCTACATACAAAACTCCCAAATGTTGAAATCCCGAAGTACTTAAGGCTTAAAATATTTCAAAATATAATCTAATTGGGTGATTTAACAATAAAGAAAAATATGAGACGCGCGCTCTGCAACCCGGACTAGGTTTTCAGCGTTTCAGACGCACTGCCACATTTCCAGCCCCATTGGGGCTCATGAATCTGAAGGAAGGAGGGCTGAATGGCACCTCCTACAGCCAGGCCACAGCGAACGGAAGTTCTGGAGAAGGGTTCAAATGGTCGACCTTTGAGCCTCCACCAGATCTGCGGGCAACACTTCTGACGGAAGGAACTTTCAAGGACCGGGAGATGGATATCGATCCAGAGAATGCAACCGTACCTGCTACAGTGCCGACTCCTTGGCTACCCAGAAAATGCATTCCACAAGTGCCACAAGCCCCGAAGTACATTATCAATTCACCGCGCATAGAAGAGCAAAAGAGATATATGAGAGACCACGCCCTAGTAGGTAAATTCCTAGGGCTATGGCCGTCAGAGAGGGATCTAATAAATGGATACAATACTGGTGGAAGCCGAAAGGACACTATGAATTACAACTGGGCTCCAAGGGCTTCTTCACAATCATACTGCACAACCTTGAGGACTGCAATCACATCTTCGATGGAGGGCCTTATTTCTATAACTCAGCAGGACTCTTCTTAAGATTTTGGACTGAGAAGTTTAGCCCTGAAAAGGAAGATTTTTCCCACGCACCAATATCGATCAGACTGTACTCTCTTCCCCATGAATTCTGGCTAGAAGAGGTATTGGCTGCTATAGGAAATACCATTGGAATATATGTTAAGTCTTCAGAAGCTACCAAACAGAGGTGATACACCTCTTATGCGCGCATCTGCGTATACCTGAACATAGCTAAACCGCTGTCGGGAACAATAATTCTTGAATACCAGGACGAATATTGGACCCAGACCATTGACTACGAACACATTCCTTTCAGGTGTAGGAAATGCCATGAACATGGCCATCTGTTCATAGAATGCCCCCTCAATGCGGCTCACAAAGAAGGGAACCCAGAAGGCCGAAAATACAAGGACGACTTTGCTCAACCAGTGGGGAAAAGAAGACAAGCAGGATGAAAGTAGCAAGTCCAAGTAAGTAAAGATCCCTCCACTAGTAATAAATTTGCAATATTACAAGATCAACCAGAGAACCTCTCAACCCTCGTAAATACCAATGAACTCCATGGGTATAATCCTCCCCAATCTAGGGGCCAAGGGGAAGAACGACCACCACAGGGGAAGGAATCTGATCATCTCCCCCTAGACATGGCAGGGGATCAACAAGATTTCCTGGAGACAGAGGACGGTGACGCTGACATGGAACTAGAAGAGAAAGAATTAGTTGGGGTGGACCTGGAACACCTCGAACACGACTACAGCCATCAGAATATGTACACTATACCTCGGGATCAATTACGGAAGGTGCATAAGGTCTTTCTCAATTCCTCCGCTGGCTCCACAGCTCGGTCCAAAAAGGGCTTGGGGATACAGAGCATTCAATCAAAGAATCAGAGTAAAACTCAGAAAGATGAAAAGAAAAGAGGAAGGAAGTCTACCAATAAGCTCATACAAGAAATAGGCCATTTCATGGTAAATTCAGAGCAAATCCACCTCATCTTGGAAATCTTTCCTCATTCGATATTACAACCTCATTCGAAGTCTGGAGGAAAAAAAAGAGGGATCAAGACGCCTAGATCAAGACTCTAATGACTTCAACAACCTCATAGATAAGCTCAATCTCATTGACCTGGAAGCTATCAATGACATTTTTACCTGGACAAGTAGAAGAACCGAATCACACCAAGTTGCCTGCAAACTCGATCGCTTGCTCATCTCTGATTCCCTTATGCTGGAGGGAACAACTCTGGAAGTGAGTATTCTGAATATCCCTGGCTCGGATCACTGGCCCATTCAGCTATGGATAGATGTGCCAGCATCACCAGGGAAAAAACCTTTCTGGTTTGAACAGTTCTGGCTCAACCATCCAGACTTCCAAGCAAATATCCAAGATTGGTGGAGGCAGGCAGAGGTCCCCTGTGGCTCCAAGATGTTCAAATTTCAAAAAAAGTTAAAAAACCTTAAACAAATTATCAAATCCTAGAACAAGCAAACCTTCGGCAACATCTTTGACTCCCAAAAGAAGCTGTCAGAGCAAATGAAGGTGATTCAAAATCATATCCGATTGCAAGGGTTAACGGACGAGATTAAATTCTAGGAAGCAACAGTAAATCAACAAATGGAGGCCAGAAAAGGACAAGAAGAGATTCTATGGAAACAGAAATTGTGCATCCAATGGCTCAAGGAGGGGGACCGCAACACCAAATTCTTCCATAGATCTGTCATTCAGTGCCATCATACCAATAGAATCATGCACTTAATCTCCACCAATGGTGAGCCAATTTATTCCCATGAATACCTGGAGGCAACATTGATAGACTATTACATAGATCTCCTCACGGAACCTTTTCTAGACAGATCAGAGGCCATAGCTAAGGTCACGCAGCATGTACCCTCCCTCATCACCAGGGAGAAAAACTCAGCTCTACTCCGGCCTATTACAATCGAGGAGGTGGATCAAGCACTTCAGGACACCCCACGATGCAAGGCACCCGACCCTGACGGCTTCACCAGTGATTTTTTCCATCACTGTTGGCCGATGATCAAGGTAGAGGTTTGGGAAATTATTGAAGACTCCTGCTCCACTGGACAAGTCCTTCAAGATCTTAATGCTACTTTCCTCACTCTCATCCCCAAAGAGGGGCAGGCTCACCATCCCAAGCAGTTCAGACCCATAGCCCTCTGCAACGTCATCTATAAACTTCTTACAAAGGTGATCGCTCGAAGGCTCAAACCCATCCTGCCAACTATCATCTCTCCGGAACAATCAGGCTATGTGGAAGGCAGACAAATCCTAGACAACATCATCCTATCTCATGAGGTGATCCACTCTTTGCAGAAAACTAGAATGCTAGGTATGCTCCTTAAATTAGATCTGTGTAAAGCCTTTGATAACATAAGCTGGGACTACATGCGGGAAATTCTCCTCGCCTTTGGCTTTGACAAAATTTGGGTGACTTGGATGTTGAACCTAACCTCCTCAGCTTTTTTCTCCATCCTTATCAATTGTGTTCCTTCTCGCCCCCTCACCCCCTCTAGAGGAATTAGACAGGGAGACCCTCTCTCCCCTTTCCTCTTCATTATAATGGCCGAAGGTCTTAGTCGATGTCTTCACACAACCATTGCAAGCAACTCATTGGCAAGCCTACCTTTGCATGGCATCTCGCCCCCTATTTCACATAGCCAATTCATGGATGATACGCTCCTGATGGGTACCCCAACTGTACGTGAAGCAAACTCCATCCTCCTGATCCTCCAGACCTTCTTTGAGGCCTTAGGCCTGGACTACAACAAATACAAGTCCCAAATCTTTTTCTTTAATACACCCCCCCAATTCAACGTCATATCTCTGATCTCTTAGGTTTCCACAGAAGCTCCCTTCCGTCCAAATACCTTGGCATCCCTCTGATTGATAATGCCCTCCGGAGCTCCTCCTGGGAGCATCTCCTCTCCTCTTTTACTAAGAAACTCTCTTCCTAGACCCTTAGAGTTCTAAACCTTCCAAGTCGTCTCATACTCCTCTGAGCAGTTCTCCAGGCCCTTCCCACCTACATCTTCTCGGCGCTGGCTGCTCCAAAGTTTGTTCTCACAACCATTAAAAGCCTACAAAGGAATTTCCTATGGCAAGGCGTCAATACAGGGAAGAAAATAACACTTGTTAGCTGGGACAAACTTTGTCAGCCCAAAGTGCAAGGAGGCCTTGGCTTACGATATCCCACCATCATGAATAAAGTCCTTAATGCCAAAATATGGTGGCGATGGCTTAAGATTCCCAAGGACCTTTGGGCATGGTTATGGAGGAAGAAATATGTACTAGAGGTGGCGGAAAAAAATCTCATACGCTGGAATGGAGACACACCAGGGTCTTTAATTTGGCCAGCGGCTAAGCAGAATAGACAGCTAGTCACCCACCATGCTTTATGGGAAATTAGAAATGGGAAAACAACCCTATTCTGGAAAGATTCATGCCAGCAATGGCCAATTCTGGACCACGAGGACTGGGCTGAGTGCATCAGCACCCAAGCTACATAGGCGGGCTTGACAAAAGTAGCAGATTATTGGCAAGATAATACTCCAGATAACACCTGGCGGCACTGGCACCTTGATAGGGAACGCATGAACCTCGACAGGCACGTGGATCTGGGACCCTGGAAGAATGGAATGCTCAAATGGAAAATCCCCAAGATCACGGGAGAGGATATTCTTTGATGGGTATATCGACCAAGGGGCACCTACAGCATACGAGAAGCCTACCACATCAAGATCCAACCAAACCTGGCACCTACACGGGATGTTTGGTGCAAAATATGGAACCTCATACATTGGCCCAAAATCACCCTCTTCCTCTGGCTCGTGATCCACTCAAGAATTCTAACTTGGGATAACCTCTCAAAAAGAGGCTTTGTGGGGCCTTCTATATGTATACTTTGTGGGGAGGCAGATGAAACTGTGAATCATCTTCTCAATTCTTGCCCGTACACTGCTCAAATTTGGGATCAAAGTGCGTTCATTATGCGCACCTCGGATTGCGAATGAGACAACATCGTCGACACCATTACGAACTGGAGGGACCAAGTGTTTCAATCTCCCCTCCTAAATTGTATTTGGCAATTAATTCCTAGATTCATCCTCTGGCAGGTATGGAAGGAAAGAAATAGAAGGCTTTTCAGGAATGCTTCCCTCCCGTGGCAACACTGTTGGAATCGTTGCCACCTCAATATTCTGGAAACTCTCAACCTTCAACTTTGGAATGAAAAAGACCTGATCAACAATCCCTCAGAACTCCTAATCCTTAAGCACTAGATTCCCTTTCTCTCTCCTCACCCACTCATCCCCTCTGTCCCCACCCCTCCCAGCAGTCCCTCCTCTTGGTCTTCCCCTCCGGTTGATTTCATCAAACTCAACTTTGACGGAGCCTCTAAAGGAAATCCAGGAGCAGCGGGTTATGGGGTCATTTTATGCAATCACCATGGACACATTATTCTCATTAATGCAGGCTCCCTTGGTCATATGACAAACAATGTGGCGGAACTCTGGGGACTTACTCGGGGACTGCAACTTGCCACAAATCACAACTTCACCCAGCTGATTGTAGAGGGCGAATCTCAAATCATCATCAATCTCCTCAACAGACTTTTAAATGGAGCAGACCCAGAAAGAATATCACCCAGCTAGAGACTCTCTCATGGGATAAAGACTATTACAGATTTACTGCAACCCAATCAGGCGGTTATACCTGCTCACATTAGAAGGAGTGCCAATCAGGTAGCAGATGAACTGGCTAATCTGGGGGTCAACTGGGATGGACCGGAACTCCTTTGCAAAACGTCCCTTACTATGGATCACCCTATCCTCCAGCAATGTATCCACAAAGCTGGGGAAGTGGACAAACCCTCATATGGGGTGATAGTGCCGACCACATGGTGTACAGAGGGAGAGTGAAGGAGCCAGCAAGGCAGCAAGCCATGTGACCTGCTCGTGCCAACCACTGCTGACTCTACCTCGCATTAATTGCCTTTCATGTCATTTGCAGTGGAATTAATTTGTGTTTACCCGACCTCCATTATGCGTGGTGCTATGGCTTCCCCATCTGCTTGTGATACTCTCCCTCTCCCGAGAACCAGCTCCAGTGATCCTCCGCTGCCCTGGCCTGGTTTTGCTTGCACGTTCATGGTGCTCACGACTCCTGGCCTTCTCCAGGCTCTCCCCTTTGTCCTGGAACACCAAATCCATTTACACTTCCAAATCATGCCGTGAAAATGAGGAAGACCCTGAAGGGCCTCTCCTTGGCATCCTCCTCGACCTCGTGCCTCGACTTCTCCTCCTGGTTTTCCCTCAACACTTTCCTCGTCACTCTTACTGCCTAAGTTAGCACCTCTCAATTCCTCCACCTTGCCTGTCTCCCACTTTGAGTGCTTAGCCATAATTGAAACCTTGGCGGGCTCTTCCCTGTGCCACCTTGCCGCTCCTTCAGCCTCCAGAAATTTCATTCCTCCCCTCGCACCGGTTGTTGGTTCTTCAAATTCACCCATGGGGATGCCATCTCTTGTTTGGGCTGACCGTAACAATGCGTCGACATCTTCTGACTCCAAGTCGAATATGTAGCTGAAAGAGAATTTCACCATCCTCTACGACTTGGTCTTCGAACTCTGTCAAGGAATGGAGGACCTCCAATTTAGGATGCAGCTTATGGATGGAAGGATCTCGACCCTCCTCCAGCTCCTTTCTACCTTCCAATATGACTCTCCCTCCTACCCAGTGGGCGCAGCTTCAGAAGGAGCGCCCTCCTCAGCAGGCAACGACGAGAATGTCAGGACACAGAGTGTAGTAGAGGTCGTTGTGGAGCAAGTCCAGTAGGAGGACATGGAAGCGGTCACAACCACCAGTCAGCATGTGCACACTCCGTTGGTAGATGCCAGGACAACTGCCAATAGGGACGAGTGCATTGTGGATGACGACATGCATTTGGCAAACAGAGGGACACCTGTTGAGGAGGAGTCATGGCTAGGTTACCTGCCAGGTTACTTGCCAGATTACTTGCCAGATTACTTGCCCGGTGTCTAACCCCTCAAGGGATCTTTTCTTTTTTTAATAGTTTCCCCTCTAGTTGCATTTTAGTCAGCTCAGCTATGTTTTTTAAGAATAGTAGGATCTCAGATGCTAAACTTACCCGGTTGGTTGAACTGGTTTCTCCCTTTTGGGGCAGCTTATTAACTACAATCCAGATGTTATCAAATTTTGTAACTATGGTCTGGTTTTTTGAACGCCCTTATATATAAAACCACTTACTTATAAAAATATATATATATATATATATATTTCAAAATATGATTAATTAAAACATAAAATTATTAATTAGTGATTAGCTTCTTCGAGAATTCAGCCTTTGAAATATTTTTGTTTTTCTAATTTCAAAACCTCTGAATGTCGAACCACTAAGGATAAATTACATTTATAGTTGATTAAAGTTTTAAAGATCTAGATAAATATAACGACACCGGGTAATAAATTCCATTGATTTCTTGAATAAATGTTCTATGAGTAGATCAATTCAAATATTGTTAGACTTTATTATTTTCATGAATAGAAACATTTTGAGCTCCAAATCATTCTGTCATTTGCAATCAGATATTTTCAGTGATTGAAAGATTATCAGTTTTTCTTATCACAGGAAGGTTAATTTAATTTTCAAAGAAATTTTCCACCACACAAAGCAATAAATAAGAAATAATCATGAGTTGAGGACTCCAACCCAAACATGGATATTCTTTTGATGCAGGAGCATCACCAACACATCAAGCGAGCCAGAGCGGAAGCAGAGGACAGTTGGACAAGCCAACACAAATTTTGAAAACACTTTGGATTTGTTGCGCGAACATTAATGTGGAGATTTAATGAAGCACACTTGTATATTGTAATTGGACCTTGAGCGGATTGCTCTCGTCCTTAGTAGGTGGACGACATTTAAGATAGTTAATGAAGTAGATAGAATTTAATTCTAGATTTGATAGCTTTAGAGCACAAGAGGGAAACGGGATATAGACACCCTCATTGTGCATTTTAACATTATTCTGGAGAAGGAAGAGCATAGATCATGCAGAGAGCTGTGTAAAAACACCCATGTACAGATATTTGAATTACTAGAAGAAAGCATTGATTCAAATTCATGGTTTGTGTTCTTCTCTGTGTATTGATGTTGATATGCTCATGAATGTTTGCTTCCTTATTATACATTTTCTTTTATATGCTGTGTATACGATTTCATGTTTGAGTTTGAAGTCTAAGAGGAAGGAGGAATGAGTTTCAATTGTTTCTCTATCTGAGTAAGGATTCCTGCAAGGAGTGCAGTGAAAGTGTCCGCAAGGAGTGCGTCGACAAGAATTCAGAGTTGTGTCTCTGAAGCTCATATAGTTAGACTTTTGTTCTCATTCACCCAAAGTGCAGTTGGGCACAGGAGCCGTGCAAGGAGTGCGCAGGCCAAGTGAAGCTTCAAGGTTGCAAACCTGAGTAAAGCGTTGAGAGACTACTGTTGCAGGTGTACGCAGGGTCGAAGACTTCAACACTTAGGCGTGGTTGAAGGGTTGTCGCAAGGAGTGTGAGCAAGGAGTCCTTCTGAGAACTTAAATCATGGGAAAACTCAGGAAGGGTAGGTGTTGAGTTTTTCAAAGGAAAATGCACTGAGTTGGTGCGTGAAGTGTTCAAGAAGGTGTTGCAAGTTTGCACGTAGATGAACAAGTTTTCACGGAAGGAATACTTGGTTCAATTTTTGGAAGTCATCTGGAGAAACAGACGGTCGAAATTCTCCGAGGAGAATTCGCGAATCTCTGTGAGTCATTATATCTTGGATAGGTGCAGGGGAGATACGACGACGCATTCCCAAAAGGTTTGAAGCTCAGGAGGGGAGAGTCATTGATTCGAACCACGAGGGTCATTGGATCTATGCGTATATCATGGATCGGGGTTTCGTGGATTGAAACTCCAAATTCTTCCAACGAAAATCACGATATTGCAATACGTGATATTTCGATGGGTGCGTAAATAGTGTGGGCCACAGCTAAGTTGGTGAGTGGAGGACAGGTGGCGCAAGCTATCGGGGTTTCGCAGCGAGAGGTCCCGAACATTGGACATCAGGATTCACGATCCCGCGAAGTCCAAAATCCCAGCAAGGTGACGGGACCGTTGAAAAGTCAAAGACGCGAGCTTATCGGAGTTTCTGCATATCGGGACTCGGAAATCAAAGAACCAGGTTACTCGACACCGCAAGTACCGAGTTTCCGATAGAGAAATTTTCGATAGGGTAAAGGAAAAGGTCAGCGTTGACTGAGATATCGGGCCTCGGGGATTTGAGAGTGCATCGCTCGACCTTTGGACTCGCGAGGTCGCGAGTTCCGATTCCCCGATAAGTAAAGAGAGGGGGATCGCGAGAAGAGATCTGTGGGTGCATATTTCCCGATAGGGAAATAGAAGGACCGGTTAGTGTTCTTCGAGCCAAGAGAGAGAAGATCCTGTGTGCGCGTGGACCTTCCGACCTATGGGTGGTGAAGGGGCTGCATTGCCATCAGTTTGGTATGAGAGCACAGAAAGATTCTTTGCTTTCTGTAGAAGAGAAGGGAGAGAATTCACCATGCCGCTGAGAAGAGAAAGAAAGTCACCCAATCCAGAGGATAGGGAGGTGCAGAGAAGATGAGGCAGACAAATGGAAAATCTAGAAATGGAGAGACAAATGCGCGATCTCCGAGCAAGACTCGAAGACATGGAGACAATGCAAAGACGCATAACCAGTGCAGGGGATTTGAGTGATTCCGAGAGTTAAGTTGAAGCTGAACGTGAGGAGGAAGTTGCAGCTGAAGATGCATCAAACAAACGTTTGATTAGAGCTATTGCCAGGATGGGTGCAAGAGCAAAGATGGACATTCCAGTTTACGAGGGAAACTTGGATGCAGAGGAGCTTCTAGACTGGATCAGAGCTCTCGATACCTACTTTGACTATGAAGATGTCGAAGAAGACAAGAAAGTCAAGCATGTTGTTACACACTTGAAAGGACATGCAACATTGTGGTGGGATGAGCTATAAGCTGACAAACGCTGCAAGGGCAGGCAGAAGATCAAGAGCTAGGACAGGATGATCGCAAAGATGAAGGCGAAATTCATCCCGAGGGATTATCAAATTACTCTGTTTAGGAGGATGCAGAACCTGATATAGAAGCTGATGACAGTGAAAGAATACACTGAGGAATTCTACAGATTGAACATCAAGGTAGGTCATCGGGAAAGCGATGATGAGAAAGTTGTCAGATATATGAATGGCCTGAGATATGATATCCAGGACGAGATGAGCATGGGAACCATCTGAATGGTGGAAGATGCTTATCAGATGGATCTAAAAGCAGAAGATAAGTTGAGCTGAAAGCAAGGTCAGAGGGGCCGAGGCAGAAGTCAACCAAGAGGAAAATCAGTTGCCCAGGAAAAATTCTAGAAGCCCAAGGACGATTGGAAGAAACCTCAGACTCACACAGAGAGGGGTGGAAATTCACAGAGAGGGCCATATGCAAAACAGAGAGGCCAACATAATGAGTAGAGAGGAGATTATGTTGATAGCAACACTTTTCCTCGTACTAGAGGCAGAGGAAGAGGAAGAGGTGGAGTAATCACATGCTTCACATGCAGGAAGAATGGGAACAAGTCTTACGAGTGTCCAGAAAAAAAGAAGGACATTAGAGAAGCTCACATCACCGAAGCGCAGAGGCAGGATGTTGAGGCAGAAGATGTTGAAGGCGGAAGATCGTTGATGGTGCGAAAAGTCCTTTTGACACCCGAGAAGGAGGTGGAAAGTTCAGTCCAAAGGACCAGATTTTTCAGGACTGCTTGCAAGACCAAGGACAGGGTATGCAAGGTCATTGTAGATAGTGGTAGCATGGATAATCTCATTTCTATGGAGATGGTAGAGAAGCTGGAGCTGGAGACGACTGATCATCCAAGCCCATATAGAGTTTCGTGGCTACAGAAAGGACACTAGGTAACTGTTACTAAACAATGCTTGGTTGAATTCAAAATAGGTGGATATAATGATAAGATCTTGTGTGATGTCATTCCTATGGATGTTTGTCATCTATTGCTGGGTAGACCATGGAAATATGACAAAAATGTGATTCATGATGGCCGAATGAACACATACACCCTGGAGAAAAATGGAAGGACACACATGTTTCTTCCAATTAAAGATAAGGAGGTGAAGCCGAAAGTAAGCAACACAATACTTCTCATGAGTGGGAAGGAACTCCTTAATGAGGTGAAGAATAAGGAGGATCCACAATTCTTTGTGGTCAGGAAGACGAGGATTGTTTTGACCAGCACAAGAGTGGATGATTTACCAGATGAAGTTCAGGAACTACTGGAAGAGTTCGCTGACATCATAGTGGATGAATTACCTCGTTCGTTACCACCGATGAGGAGTGTGAGTCATCACATTGATCTCATACCAGGGGCCAGTTTTCCAAACAAAGTCGCGTACAGATTGATGCTGCAGGAGAATGAGGAGGTTAAAAGGCAAGTCCAGGAGTTGTTGGACAAAGGTTTGGTCAGAGAAAGCTTGAGTCCGTGTGTTGTTCCAATAGTACTCAGTCTAAAGAAAGACGGAGGCTGCAGGATGTGTACCGACTCAAGGGAGATCAACAAAATAACCATCAGGTACATATTTCCATTGTCAAGGATGGATGACCTGATGGATTTCTTGAGTGGAGCAAGGTATTTTTCAAAGATTGATCTGAAAAGTGGATATCACCAGATTCACATGAGAGAAGGTGATGAATGGAAGACAACATTCAAAACGAACGAAGGGTTGTATGAATGGCTTGTTATGACATTTGGCTTAACAAATGTGCCGAGTACCTTCATGAGGTTGATGAATGAAGTCTTGAGGGAGTTCATCGGGAAATTTGTCATTGTATATTTGGATGACATACAGATTTACAGTAAATCAGCAACGGAGCATCTGAAGCATTTGGCTATAGTGATGCAGAAATTACAACAGGAGAAGTTGTTGATAAATATGAAGAAATCCTCATTTATGAAGACAGAGCTCATTTACCTGGGTTTTGTTATTTCAGCAAATGAGTTGAGAATGGATCCAGACAAGGTGGAAGTGATCAAGAATTGGCCATCACCGAAGAATATATTTGAGGTGAGAAGCTTTCATGGATTGGCTAGTTTCTACCAAAAGTTCATTAGGAATTTCAGTGGAATTAGCGCAACGATGATGGATACAGTGAAGAAGCGACATAAATGTTTTCACTGGACAGAAGAGACTGAGAAGAGCTTCAAATTGTTGAAGAGGAAGATCACGGAACAACCTGTTTTGGTGCTGCCAGATTTCCTGAAGACATTTCAGGTGAAATGTGATGCAAGCGGATTTAAAATTGGGGCGGTCTTGAGTCAAGAAGATAGGTCGATTGCATATTTCAGCGAGAAGCTGAATCAAGAGAAATTGAAGTACTCCACTTATGATAAGGAATTCTATGCTATCATACAGGCATTGAAGAAATGGAGGCATTACTTGATCCCGAAAGAATTTGTCTTGTACATCGACAACCATGCACTGCAGTTTGTGACTCAACAGGAGAAGTTGAATCAAAAACATGTTAAATGGGTTGAGTATATGCAGAATTTCACATTTTTGATTAAGCATATTTCTGGTATTGCTAACAAAGTTGTTGATGCTTTGAGCAGGAAATGTTTGCTGCTGCAGGAATTCCGAGTCAAAACGTTAGGTTTTGATAATCTCAAGGACATGTACACAGATGATCAAGATTTCAGAGAGGCGTATGAAGTAGCTGAGAATCCAGTTCTTGGAGACAAAAGCCCTTGGATAGACTATATGATCCAGGAAGGATTGTTGTTCAGAGGCAATCAACTGTGTATTCCGAAATGCTCCATGAGGGAGAATTTGTTGAGGGAAAAACACAGTGGAGGATTGGCAGGACATTTTGGTCATGAAAAAACATTCACGAAGTTGAATGAGTCATACTTTTGGCCGGGAATGTGAGAAGATGTCAAGATATTTGTGGACAGATGAAAAATTTTCCAACATTCAAAGGGAAGGAAGCAGAATGCGAGATTCTATCAACCATTTCCCATACCAGAGAGGTCGTGGGATGCGATTAGCATGGATTTTGTATTGGGGTTGTCAAAGACACAAAGAGGTGTTGATTCAATCTTTGTGGTGGTGGATAGATTTTCCAAGATGGCACACTTCATCCCATGCCAGAAGACCAGTGACGCGACTCACATCATGAATCTATTCTTCAAAGAGATCATTCGACTTCATGGGTTGTCGAAGAGTATAGTTTTGGACCGAGATACAAAATTCATAGGGCATTTTTGGAGGACCTTACGGAAGAAGATGGGAACTAACTTGGCATTTAGTTCATCTTATCATCCTCATACGGATGGAAATACGGAAGTGGTTAACAGAAGTTTGGGAGACTTGTTGAGAATCTTGGTGACAGAGCACCATAGCCAGTGGGATAATATATTACCACAGGCAGAGTTTGCGTACAATGACTCGATGAATCGGAGCACAGGCCAGAGTCCATTTCAGATTGTCTATGGGATGCAGCCGAGAGGAATTTTTGAACTGAGGGATTCAGAGCAGACTGCTACTAGGAGTGCTAGTGCAGAAGAATTCGCAGAAGCGATGAAAGAACTTCACAGCTAGGTGAAGGAGCTATTGTTGAAATCAAGCCAGGAGTATAAACGCAGAGCCAATCAACATAGAAGACAACTTCAATTCGAGGTTGGTGATCTGGTTCTGGCACACTTGAGGAAAGCAAGGTTCCCGAGAGGAACATACAACAAGCTGAAAATGAAGAAAATCAGGCCGTGTAAGGTCTTGAAGAAGTTCGGGGCAAATTATTACGAGATTGAATTACTCGATGGGATCAGAATTTCTCCGATATTCAATGTCTCAGATTTGTACCCATATAAGGCTGATGAAGCAAGGACTGGAACTGAGCAGCCAGTGATCCAGTGGACGAAATAGATGCCAGTTGCAGAGAAGCCACAAATGGAGTGCATACTGGACAAGAGAGTGAGCAAAAGGACCAGGCGAAAGAAATACTTCGAGTATCTGGTCAAGTGGAAGAATCATCCAGTTGAAGATGCCAGCTGGGAGATTGAAGAAGAAATACAGAAGCATGGACAGACC
>ML820901.1:59611-80122 GCA_009831015.1 Picea engelmannii
AAGAAGCCAGAGGTAAGCCATCTCAAAATATTTGGTTGTCCAGTGTTTATTCATATACCGAAAGAGAAAAGAAACAAGTTGGAACCCTCCGGAAAGAAGGGAATATTCGTGGGATACTATGAGGTATCCAAGGCCTTCAGAATATACATACCTGGTAACCTCCATATTGAGATCAGCAAGGACGTGACCTTTGATGAAGAAGAAACTCTTAAGAAATCAAGAAGATGCCATCTTGAAGAAATATATGAAGAGGAACTTGTAAAACCCAGGATTGCAAAATCCGTGAGGGAAGTTCCCAGATATGCAGAACCTATAAGGGAAGTCGTAACTTCCCTTGATGAGGAGACTCTTGAAGACCACGACATAAAAGAAGTTCAAGAACCTCGTCAAATGACCTTATCCCATAAAAGAAATCATTCTTGGGTAAGAGAGCTTATTCAAGATGGAGAGAAGTATGGTGTTCCAGATGGAACCACAAGACAGGTAAAAAGACCAAAGCCATTCTCTAGTTACATGGCTTTGTTGTGCAATCTACTTGATGAAGAACCTACATGTTTTGAAGAATCCATTCAAAAGAAGGAATGGGCAGATGCCATGATAGAGGAATACCAATCCATAATAAAGAATGATGTATGGGAAATAGTTCCCAAACCAAAAAGTAAGGATGTGGTGTCATCAAAATGGCTCTTCAAAATAAAACATGTTGCTGATGGAAGTATTGAGAAATATAAAGAAAGATTTGTTGCTCGTGGCTTTTCCTAGAAGGAAGGCATTGACTATGAAGATACATTCACTCCTGTAGCTAGATACACTTCGATCAGGACCATCATAGCTCTTACAGCTAAGATGAAGTGGAAGTTGCACCAGATGGACATGAAGACAGCTTTCCTAAATGATGTCATCGAAGAGGAAGTGTATATAGAGCAACCTCAAGGATTTGAGGTAGAAGATAGGAAGTCTCATGTATGCAGATTAAAGAAATCCTTATACGGATTGAAGCAAGCTCCTAGAGCTTGGTATGGCCGTATAGATAGTTTCTTGATGAGCTTAGGCTTTACCAAAAGTAAAGCAGACTTAAATCTACTTCAAAATTATGGATAATGAACCAGTAATCTTACTACTGTATGTGGATGACTTATTCTTAACTGGAGAAGAAAAGCTCATCGCTGAATGGAAAAAGAGATTGGCCGCAGAATTTGAAATGAAAGACCTTGGCCTAATTCATTACTTCTTAGGCCTTGAGGTATGGCAGAGTCCAGAAAGGATCTTCCTTAACCAAGGGAAGTACACAATCGAAATCTTAAAAAGATTCGACATGCTAGAATGTAAGCCCATGAATACACCCATGGAAGAAAAGTTGAAGCTGTTGGTCGATACTTCGTCATACTTGATAGATGCCACACTGTACAGACAGATTATTGGATCGTTAATGTACCTGATGAACACCAAACCAGACATTTGTTTTGCAGTGAACACCTTGAGTCAGTTTTAGGTAGAGCCCAGACGTGTTCACCTAGTGGATGCAAAACATGTGATGAGGTACCTTAAAGGTACAATGGATCATGGTCTTAGCTATGATGGAGATCATGACTTCACATTGAGTGGATACATTGATTCAGATTGGACAGGAAGCGTTGCTGACAGAAAAAGAACTTCCGGATGCTATTTCAGTTTGGGATCATCCATGATCTTGTGGTAGAGTAGGAAGCAATCTAGTATTGCTCTCAACACAGCAGAAGCAGAGTACATTGTTGCATTTTCTGCTAGCTGCGAAACTATATGGCCTCGAAAGTTGTTGATTGGCCTATTTAACTTGGATATGAGAGCAACCGTGATTCTATGTGACAACCAGAGCTACATAAAAATGACAGAGAATCATGTATTCCACGATAGGTCGAAGCACATAGATATCTGCTATCATTTCATCCGCGACATGGTATAGAGAGGATCCTTGAATCTCCAGTACATTAGCATGGATGAACAGGTTGTTGACGTGTTGACCAAACCTCTATCTCGTGTAAAGTTTGAACACTTTCAAGATAAGCTTGGTATAGTTTGAAAGGACCCTCCCTGAAAGGGGGAATATATATATTTATTCCTTGCTTCTGACCTCGCTGTTAGACGTAAATCAAGATGAGTCATTGCTTCTGACCTCGTTGTTAGATGTAAAGCAAGATGAGTCATTTATTCTGACCTCGTTGTTAGACGTAAAGCATGACATTGTGTGTTCATTGCTTCTGACCTCGCTGTTAGACGTAAAGCAAGATGAGTCATTGCTTCTGACCTCACTATTAGACGTAAAGCATGACACTGTGTGTTCCTTGCTTCTGACCTCACTGTTAGACGTAAAGCAAGATGAGTCATTGTTTCTGACCTCGTTGTTAGACGTAAAGCATGGCGTTATGTGTTCCTTGCTTCTAACCTAGTTGTTAGACATAAAGCAAGACGATTCCTTGTTTCTGACCTCGTTGTTAGATGTAAAATAAGATGATGATGATTCCTCGCTTCTGACCTCATTGTTAGATGTAAAGCGAGATGATGTGTGATTCCTTTCTTCTGACCTAGTTGTTAGACGTAAAGCAAGATGATTCCTCTCTTCTAACCTCATTGTTAGACGTAAAGCGAGACGTTGATGTGTTCTTTTCTTCCGACCTAGTTGTTAGATGTAAAGCAAGATGATTCCTTGCTTTTGACCTTGTTGTTAGACGTAAAGAAAGATGTGACTGACACTGAGCTACCATCTTATCAGCTGTGACATTGAGCCAGTGTAGTATTGTGATGTGCCAGCCTAGTGCTGTGATGAGGTATCATTTTTATTGATACATATTGATGCAGATGATGATGGCATTCTTTCGAGAATGATGATGTTGCTGATGAAGAAAACTTCCGATGACTCGTAAATGTGTTAGCCAATGTTTCGATATGATATTGACGATACTATCCTCCTGATGCCACTGATGACCTCTCTTGCCTGATGTTGTTGAAGAAGACCCTTATTGTTAAGGGGGAGTGTTGAAATAATGTAACTGCGAAGAGTATTCTTATTATTATTGTTATTTTATTCATAGGATTAATCCCCATTGTGGATTAATCATGTCAGTAATTGTATTAGGACCAAATCCCCTTTTGCGGATTGGTCAACAGATAATTGTAATAGGCAGAATAAGAAGTCAGCCCTAGCAGTTATTATTGAGACCTAGAATTAAATTAAAGGTGGGTTTACCCACCCAGAGTGAGAGGTCGGCCCTGCCAGTGAAGCCCCTTCACATGTGCTAGTCTTGTATATATAGAGAGGCTAGTGCCTCACTTCTACACACAACACAGTTTCTCATTCTTGAGAAGCAAGCTGCAACTTACCAGTGAGAGAGAAGGAGAAGAGTGGTGCATCTTTTGGAGAGGACTATCTATGTTAGTTTGAGTTATCTCTTGAATATTGTATTGGCAATTTATGATAAGGAAGTTTTTGCTGGGTTTTCTTCCCCTAGAGGGTTTCCCAAGATAAATGTTGTGTCTCTTGTGAATGTGTATTTCTCAGTGATCTTTTTCTTATGGTGCTCTTGTTTATTGAAATGAAAAGAACTATAATAATGACATTAACATTAACAAAATTGAGGAACCTTCTTTAGTTCAGAAAAATTTGAGATCTCTACCAGATAGGTTCAACCCGAAGGTCTCTACTATAGAATAACTTAATGATCTAAAAACCTTGGAGTTTAATCAAATTCTATGAACATTGACTGCATATGAAATGAGAATAGTTAAACATAAGCCCACCTCCAAAGAAGCACCATTTAAGGAAGACAAGAATGATGATTCTGAGCCTGATGAAATTGAAGAAAAATTTGTGAAGAGACTGAAGAAGGGATCAGGAAAATACAAAGGTAAACTTCCTTTCAAATGTTTCAACTATGGTAAGATAGGTAATTTTGCAAATAAATGTCCTCACAAAAGAAATGATCAGACATGTGATGACGAGGAGAAGCACAAACACATAAATTTCTTTAAAGAGAATAATTTTAAGAAGAAAAGTCTTTGTGTAAACAATGATGATGATCCTTCAGATGATGAAGACAATGAATGATGAACTTGATTAGATTGAGAAAAACAATACGTGGGAGATGATTCATAGACCTAAAGGTAAAAATATCATTGGTTGCAAATGGATCTTTAAGAATAAGTTGAATGAGAAGGGACAAGTTGTCAAGAGCAAAGCAAGATGGGTCTGTAAAGGCTATGCTTAGATAGAAGGACTAGATTTTGATGAAACATTTGTGCTCGTAGCAAGATTAGAAGCTATCAAAATATTTCTTGCCTATGCTTGTCATAAAAGGTTTAAAGTCTATCAAATGGATGTCAAGTCAACTTTTCTAAATGGAGATTTAAATGAAGAAGTCTATATGGAACAACCAGAAGGTTTCGAACTGTTTGATAACCATGACTTAGTATGCAACATGAAGAAAGATTTATATGGGTTAAAACAAGCCCCTCATGCCTGGTATCACAGAATGGATACGTATCTCAAAGACAAAGGGTTCAAGAGAGGTATAGTTGACAACAATCTATATATCAAAATAGAGGATAATGATTTTCTCATCATGTTGGGCTATGTAGATGACATCATCTTCGAATGTAATAAGGATTCATTGATACAATGGTTTGCTTCTGCCATGGAGTCTAAGTTTTAAATGTCTATGATAGGTGAATTGTCATGTTTTCCTGGTCTGCAAATTACTCAGAGGTCTGAAGGGATGTTAATTTCTTAAGAAACATATCTAAGAGAAATGTTGAAAAGGTTTCAAATGGAACATTCTAAACCTATGGGCACACCTATGGTTACTGGATGCAAATTAAGAAAGGATTATGACTCACCTGATGTTGATCAATGTTCATATAGGTCAATGATACACAGTCTGTTGTACATCACAACATCTCTCCCAGACATAATGCATGTTGTTGGAATGGTAGGAATATATCAATCTGCACCTAAACAGAGTCACTTACTAGTTGTCAAAAGGATATTCAGATATTTGAAAGAAACAATGAACTATGGCCTATTGTATCCTAAGAATTAGAATTTTAAATTATTAGTCTACTTAGATGCTAATTGCGCTAATTGCATGGATGAAAGGAAAAGCATGAGTGGAGGTGCGTTCTTCTTAGGAGATTCTCTAGTAGCATGGTTGAGAAAAAAACAAGGTTCCATTTCTTTATCAACTACAGAGGCAAAGTTCATTGTTGTTGCTACCTATTGCACTCAGGTATTATGGATGATTCAGACACTTGCAGACTTGGAGGTAAAATATGTTTCACCGATCCCAATTCATTTTGATAACACTAGTGCCATCTGTGTGTCCAAGAATCCTGTATTCCACTCCAAGACCAAGCATATTCCCATAAAATACCATTTTTTGAGAGAGAAAGTCACCAATCAGATTGTTCAGGTCGATTAAATTCCAACCACAAAACAAATTGCAGACATATTTACTAAACCCCTAGCCAAGACACCATTTGAATATCTCCGACAGAAGCTAGGTGTCATCCCATCTCACACCTAAGAGAGTCCATCCTGTTAGGGGGAGTTTGTATTGATTGAATATCTAATACCTCCGAAAAATACTACAACAGCTCAGGGGGAGCATGTTTTCTTTGACATTGATGTCAAAGGGGGAGAAAAGAACAGGTCTGTGTGCCTTTGTTTCCATCAATGCCAAAGGTGGAGATTGTTGGAATGTTTTACAGGCAACGTATGCTTGTCATTGATGGCAAGTACAACAACGATAATGGCTTGAGTACAGGTATAATGTGCCTTGCAGGCACCAGAAGTATTTTGGGAAGACGCAACAAAGAAAGTTCGTGAAGACCAGAAGAGATAGTGCAGAGGTTCATGCAGAGTGCAGAGTATGCATGTTTGTCATTGATGGAAAAGATCACGACCAACAGCACAACGATGATCGCACGACAATATCAGAAGCTAAATTCCATTTCGTGTATCAAAAACAAAGACTCCATTTCGGAGTTTCGGATACCAGGAGCTGGAGGATTCAAGGAAGCACCTCATGGCAGGAACTTCCGAAATGCAAAACCCTGAAATCCTGAAACAGACACATCAACAGGAGTTTCAGATACCGGGAGTTAGAGGAGTCAACAGTCAAGACTCTTCATCACAGGAGTCCCAAAGTGTCAAAATGAGAAACGCCGAAAATCCCAAAACAAGCACATCAAATGGAGTTTCAGATACCGGGATTTGGAGGAGTCAAGAGTCGAGACTCTTCATCACAGGAGTCTCGAAGTGCCGAAATGCGAAAAGCCAAAAATCCCGAAACATGCACATCGACTAGAGTTTCGGATATCGGGAGTTGGAGGAGTCAAGACTCGAGACTCTTCATCACAGGAGTCCTGGAGTGTCGAAATGATAAATGTCGAAAATCCCGAAATAGGCACATCAACCAGAGTTTCAGATATTGGGAGTTGGAGGAGTCAAGAGACGAGACTCTTCATCACAGGAGTCCCAAAGTGTCGAAATGTGAAATTGTGAAACCGTTGTATGGATAAGCGCTTGGTCACCGTCAATGATCACATCATCGAAGAGATGTAGAGAAGACATCAAAGAGACAAGCTCCATTTCAGAGGTTGGGACATGGAGAGTCGACACGACTCATCACAGAATCCTCGAAATGCGAAATGCGAAATGCATGTTCAGAATTGGCCCCTGGTCATAACCTATGGTCACATCGACAAAGGCTCAAGGGAGGAGGTAGCACAAAGATAATCTCCATTTTGGAGATTGCGACTTGGACAGACGAGATGCCTCACCATAGGAATGTCGAAATGCCAAAATGTCGAATTGTGAAATGGCAAAATAAGCACGAGATCCATCATTTATGATCCAACGGTGCAGGTTATTTGGGAATATGATCGAAGGGATACTATTTCTCTTCACAGTTGATCGATCAGTGGAAATTCAGTTGTTGATGCGGTTTTTGGAGGTTCACAGTGTAACTGATAGAAACAACTGATTGTTTATGCCAGAGGATGCGTAGAGACTTCAGGGTGATTGCCAGAGAAGATGAAAAGTCTCAAGACATCTGCCAGTGGAATGAAGAATGTTCAGGAGGTGATTGACAGATGGAAGAGAATTGAAGCCTGTAACTGTAATAGAGAGGATGATATCGATTGTGACAGAGAAGACAAAGAGTCTTGACTGCTAGACAGGCTAAGGAATCTCAGCATAACACCCAGTGATGATGGACACATGTGTTCAAAAGCAAGAGAAGTTGAAGAGTTGCAATGATGA
This sequence comes from Picea engelmannii, assembly GCA_009831015.1. Classification (NCBI taxonomy): domain Eukaryota; kingdom Viridiplantae; phylum Streptophyta; class Pinopsida; order Pinales; family Pinaceae; genus Picea; species Picea engelmannii. The sequence goes on from ML820901.1 coordinate 66,906, forward strand.
TCAAGGAGAGCACTCGACATGAAGAGCATGCAGAAGCATTGTGCATATGGATGCACAAGGTGCAAAGAGACTAGAAGAATGCAGAACAAAGAAGAGATGGATGCTGCTGGAGATAGGGATCACACATGGGGAAATGGATGTTGTGGGCAGGAGCTAAAATACACAGAAGAGGCGTAATTTAGAGAATCAAAATAAGACGTAGAGCATAAAGTGCAACAGAATAAAAGAACAAAGATGCATAGCTGAGACAGTAAAAGAAGGCTGAGGTGCACTTGTAGAGAAGAGAAGAATATTAGAAAATGCAAGAAGATGCAAGCAAAGAGACATTGATAGAGGAGAGCAGAGTAGTGTAGCAAAACAGTGATGAGACTCGTAATCCATTGATGAACATTATATCACTATAATAAGTTTTAGTAGCAAAGATTTATATTTCAGAGTGGTAGGGAGGTGCTAGGGAGGACTATTTTCCTCAGAGGTTCAAGTGGGTGCTTGAACACAGGGAGTTGTAGCTTCCATCTGGTTGCAGCCAGAGAAACCAGGGTGGCAGGGTGGTGTAAGGAAGAATCGTCGTTCTCTACTATACAGGTTGGTGCCTATGTGACTGGAAGTTGGTGCTTCCATCCAGTTGGTGCTGGAACACTTAGGGAGTTGTTACTTCCTTCTAGTGGGTGCTAGAGAAACCAGGGAGTTGGTGCTTCCTTCTAGTGGGTGCTAGAGAAACCAGGGAGTTGGTGTTTCCTTCTAGTAGGTGCTAGAGAAAATAGAGAGTTGGTGCTCTCAGTAAGTTGCAACTTGCAAAACAAAGGTTGTAGCCTCATTATGAGTTGGTGCTCACAAGTATGATAATGCATAGAATGTAAAGATTACTTATCATATAAAGAAGAAGAGGTTTTTACCCTTTATGTGTTTCCTCAGGAAATATCTATCTCTGTATATTTCATATGTGTGAATGATGCTGAATGTTATATTGCTTACTTCCCTGCATTATTGTGATTGCCAATCAGTGCTCTGCAAAGAGTTTAAAATAAGCATAATTGTTTAAGCTCTGTCACAACTGATTCACCCCCCTCTCTCAGTTGTACAACAATTGGTATCAGAGCCAACCCCTTTTATCTAAGTGTAGATCCTAGAGCTTAAACATGTCTAGCCATGAAGGAAATTCAACCAATAAGGCTCCTCTTTTCAATGGAACAAACTTTGCCTTCTGGAAAGTTAGAATGAGAACCTACATAATGGCCTTAGGTGCATATGTCTGGGATGTGGTAGATATTGGTTATGTAAAGCTAGTTGTACTAGCTAATAAGGATGACAAGCTAGAATTTAGCTTCAATACTAAGGCTATGAATGCTATCTTGAGTGGGCTTGCAGAAGTAGAATTCATAAAAGTTATGCACCTAGGAACTGTCAAAGAAATGTGGGGCAAACTCATTAGCAGTTATGAAGGTAATCAGAAGGTAAAGGACGCCAAGATTCAAACCTACAAAGTACAATTTGAACAGATGAAGATGAAAGAAGATGAAACTGTTGGAAAATACTTTCTGAGAGTTGAAGAATTGGTAAATGCAATGAAAGCACTTGGTGAAAAAATTGAGGAACCTTCTTTAGTTCAGAAAATTTTGAGATCTCTACCAGATAGGTTCAACCTGAAGGTCTCTGCTATAGAAGAACTTATTGATCTAAAAACCTTGGAGTTTGATCAACTTCTAGGAACATTGACTGCATATGAAATGAGAATAGTTAAAGATAAACCCACCTCCATAGAAGCATCATTTAAGGCAGACAAGAATGAGGATTCTCAGCCTGATGAAATTGAAGAAAAAATTGTGAAGAGACTGAAGAAGGGATCAGGCAAATACAAAGGTAAACTGTGTTTCAAATGTTTCAACTGTGGTAAGATAGGTCATTTTTCAAATAAATGTCCTCACAAAAGAAATGATCAAACATGTGATGATGAGGAGAAGCACAAACACATAAATTTCTTTAAAGAGAATAATTTTAAGAAGAAAAGTCTTTGTGTAAACAATGATGATGATCCTTCAGATGATGAAGACAATGACTCCTCTATTGAAGATAAACTAAATGACTTCATACTTATGGCCAAAGAGGACTATGATAATAAAAGAACAGGAAGTGAGGCTAATGAAGAAGAAGTTGTGGTTGATATGGAAGGAGAACTAATTAGTGATTGAGAGACTCAGAATTAAGAACAGAAAGCAAAAACAATTGTTGATACTGTTCGAGAAAGATAGTAAATAGCCTGATGAAGGCTTTGCCCTGCTAAAAGTGGAATTAGAATAGGTAAAGAAAATCGAGGACCTTCTGAAACAATAGTTATCAGAAAAGAAGGAAATATGTAAATCTCTAGAAGAAGAAGTAGTGAAAACTAGGAAAGAGTTGGAGAGGTTTCAAGCCTTGTATCATCAAAATCTGTCAAGTATAAAAGCCTCAGAAGGATTAGCCACCATTCTAAATCAACAAAGGAATCCAAAGATGAAAACTGGTTTGGGTTATGAAGAAGGATCAAGTAGTGGTCAGCCAAGAAACGAAGAACCTATCAAGTTTGTCAAATCCTCAAACATTGACAACAGTCACTCTGCAGAAACAAAGAAAGAAAATCCGCCACTAAGAAGGAATGATAGAAAAAGTACTAGAACCAAATCTGTAGATCAGAGAAATTATCGGCATGAAAGAATTTGACCTCCTCAAAGAAGAAAAACTTTTTCTGGGTACCAACATTTTTTCTATGGATATTGTTTCTTTTGTTCTAACCTTGGTCATAAAGCTGTAAACTATTCTTTAAAATTAAATTATGAGTAATCAAGACATTCAAGGTATAGATATCTGCCACAACAAAGAATGAGACAGCCAAGTAACAAAGCACCATAGACTTCAAATCACTTGATGGATGGGAAAAGGACATAGGTTAACATAAAAATCGTTATGATCCTTTATTCGACGAACCATAATGTTACATCTGTCATAACTATGGACATAAATCTGTTGACTGTCGCTTAAGGAACTATGAACGAGATTTCAATTCCCCTGCTGAAAATGTCAAGGTTTGGAAGAAGAAAGATAGTGACAAGTGTGGATTAGTGTTGTCAGCTCAAAGACAAATGAACCCTTGGTATATAGACAGTGGATGCTCCAAACATATGATGGGAGACAAAGGTAAGTTTCTATCTCTAAGTGAAAGCAAATCAGGAAACGTAACCTTTGGAAATGATGCTCTAGGTAAAATAAAGGGTAAAGGGATGGTGAGTTTAAGTAATGGAAAAGGAAAAGCCCAAGATGTTCTACTTGTAGATGGGCTGAAACATAATGTGCTCAGTGTAATTCAAATGTGTGACAGAGGATGTGAAGTGATGTTCATGTCCAAGGACTGCAAGATAAAGTTTGTAAACTCAGGACAAGTGGTGGACAAAGGCACAATGACATAAAATAATGTATATGTGTTGAAAGAAGATAGAGAAGAGTGTCATCTAAGAAAACATGATGAAACATGGTTATGGCATAGGAGAATTGGACATCTAAACTTTGACCATTGGGTTAAAGAAATGCATGATGAACTTGATCAGATTGAGAAAAACAATACGTGGGAGATGGTTCATAGAGCTGAAGGTAAAAATATCATTGGTTCCAAATGGATCTTTAAGAATAAGTTGAATGAGCAGGGACAAGTTGTTAGGAACAAAGCAAGATTGGTCTGTAAAGGCTATGCTCAGATAGAAAGACTGGATTTTGATGAAACATTTGCGCTCGTAGCAAGATTAGAAGCTATCAGAATATTTCTTGCCTATGCTTGTCTTAAAAGGTTTAAAGTCTATCAAATGGATGTCAAGTCAACTTTTCTAAATGGATATTTAAATGAAGAAGTTTATATGGAATAACCAAAAGGTTTCGAACTGTCTGATAACCCTGACATAGTATGCAAGCTGAAGAAAGCTTTGTATGGGTTAAAACAAGCCCCCCGTGCCTGGTATCACTGACTGGATATGTATCTCAAAGACAAAGGGTTCAAGATAGGTACAGTTGACAACAATCTATATATCAAAACAAAGGATAATGATTTTCTCATCACGTTGGTCTATGTAGATGACATCATCTTCGGATGTAATAATGATTCATTGGTACAATGGTTTGCTTCTGCCATGGAGTCTGAGTTTGAAATGTCTATGATAGGTGAACTATCATTTTTTCTTGGTCTGCAAATTACTCAGACGTCTAAAGGGATGTTCATTTCTAAAGAAAAATATCTAAGAGAAATGTTGAAAAGGTTTCAAATGGAAGATTCTAAACCTGTGGGCACACCTATGGTTACTGGATGCAAATTAAGCAAGGATGATGACTCACCTGATGTTGATCAAAGTTGATTTAGGACAATGATAGGAAGTCTGTTGTACATCACAACATCTCACCCAGACATAATTCATGTTGTTGGAATGGTAGGAAGATATCAGTTTGCACCTAAACAAAGTCACTTTCTAGTTGTCAAAAGGATATTCAGATATTTGAAAGAAACAATGAGTTATGGCCTATGGTATCCTAAGAATCATAATTTTCAATTATCAGTCTACTAAGACGTTGATTGGGATAACTGCATGGATGAAAGGAAAAGCACGAGTGGAGGTGCATTCTTCTTAGGAGATTCTCTAGTAGCATGGTTGAGCAAAAAGCAAGGTTCCATTTCTTTATCAACTACAGAGGCAGAGTACATTTTTGTTGCTACCTGTTGCACTCAGGTATTATGGATGATTCTGAGACTTGCAGACTTGGAGGTAAAATATGCTGCACTGATCCCAATTCATTGTGATAACACTAGTGCCATCAGTGTGTCCACAAATCTGGTATTCCACTCCAATACCAAGCATATTCCCATAAAATACCATTTTCTGAGAGAGCAGGTCACCAATCAGATTGTTCAGGTCGATTACATTCCAACCACAGAACAAATTGTAGACATATTTACTAAACCCCTAGCCAAGACACCATTTGAATATCTCCGACAGAAGCTGGGTGTCATCTCGTCTCACACCTAAGAGAGTCCATTTTGTTAGGGGGAGTTTGTATTGATTGAATATCTGATACCTCCAAAAAATACTGCAACAACTTAGGGGGAGTGTGTGTTCTTTGACATTGATGTCAAAGGGGGAGAAAAGAACAGGTCTGGGTGCCTTAAAAGAACAAGTCCGAGTGCCTTTGTTGCCATCAATGCCAAAGGGGGAGATTGTTGGCATGTTTTATAGGAAGCGTATGCTTGTCATTGATGGCGAGTACAACAATGATGATGGCTTGAGTACAGGTATAATGTGCCAGGAGGGCACCAGAAGTATTTTGAGAAGATGCAGCAGAGCAAGCTCCTGAAGACCAGAAGAGATAGTGCAGAGGTGCACGCAAAGTGCAGAGTATGTGTGTTTGTCATTGATGGAAAAGATCATGACCAACAACAAAACGATGATTGCATGGCAATATCAGAAGCTAAATTCCATTTCGGGTATCAGAAACAAAGACTCTATTTCAAAGTTTCGGATATCGGGAGCTGGAGAAGTTAAGGAAGCAACTCACGGCAGGAACTTGCGAAATGTGAAACTCCAAAATCCCAAAACAGTCACATCAACAGTAGTTTTAGATACCGAGAGTTGGAGGATTCAAGAGTCAAGACTCTTCATCACAAGAGTCCTGAAGTGCCGAAATGAGAAATGTCGAAAATCCCAAAACAGGCACATCAACCGGAGTTTAAGATACTAGGAGTTGGAGGAGTCAAGAGTTGAGACTCTTCATCACAAGAGTCCCGAAGTGCCGAAATGCGAAAAACCGAAAATCTCGAAACACGCACATCGACCGGAGTTTCAGATATCGGGAGATGGAGGAGTCAAGAGTCGAGACTCTTCATCATATGAGTCCCGAAGTGCCGAAATGTGAAACACCAAAAATCACGAAATAGGCACATTGACCAGAGTTTCGGATAGCAGGATTTGGAGGATTCAAGAGATGAGACTATTCATCACAGGAGTCTCGAAGTGCCGAAATGAGAAATTGTGAAAGCACTGTATGAATAAGTGCTTGGTCACCGCCAGTGGTCACATCGTCGAAGAGATGTAGAGAAGAGCTTGAAGAGACAAGCTCCATTTTAGAAGTTGGGACATGGAGAGTCGAGACGACTCATCACAGAATCCCCGAAATGCAAAATGTGAAATGTGTGTTTAGAATTGGCCCCTGATCATAACCTATGGTCACATTGATGAAGGCTCAAGGGAGGAGGTAGCACGAAGCTAATCTCCATTTTGAAGATCGTGACTATGAGAGATGAGATGCCTCACCATAGGAATGTCGAAATGTCGAAATGTCGAATTGCGAAATGGTGAAATAAGCATGAGACCCCTCATTTATGATCCAAGGGTGCAGGTTATTAGGGAATATGATCGAAGGGTTACTGTTTCTCTTCACAGTTAATCGATCAGTGGTGATTAAGTTGCTGATGCGATTTTTGGAGGTTCACGATGTAACTTGTAGAAACGACTGATTGTTTCTACCAGAGGACTCAAAGAGACTTTGGGGTGATCGCCAGAGAAGCTGAAGAGTCTCAAGGCATATTCCAGTGGAATGAAGACTATTCAGGAGGCGATTGACAGATGGAAGAGCATTGAAGCCTGTAACTACAATAGAGAGGATGAGCTCGACTGTGACAGAGAAGAAAAGGAGTCTCGACTACTAGACAAACTAAGGAATCTTAGCATAACACCCAGTGATGATGGACACATGGGTTCAATAGCCAGAGAAGCTGAAGAGTTGCAATGATGATCAGGCAGAGCACTCGACATGAAGAGCATGTAGAATCATTGCGCATATGGACGCACAAGGTGCACAGAGACTATAAGAATGAAAAACAAAGAAGACATTGAAGTTGTTGGAGAGAGGGATCACACACGAGGAAATGGATGTTGTGGGCAGGAGCTAAAATACACAGAAGAGGCGTAATTCAGAGAATCAAAATAAGACACAGAGCATAAAGCACAGCAGAAGAAAATAATAGAGATGCATAGATGAGACAGTAAAAGAAGGCTGAGGTGCACTTGTAGAGAAGAGAAGAAGATCAAAAGGAACAAGAAGATGCAGGCAGAGAGACATTGATATAGGAGAGCAGAGCAATGTAGCAGGACAGTGATGAGACTGGTAAGCCATTGATGAACATTATATCACTGTAATAAGTTTCAGTAGAAAAGATTTATATTTCAGGGTGGTAGGGAGGTGTTAGGGAGGACTGTTATCCTCAAATATTCAAGTGGGTTCTTGAACACAGGGAGTTGTAGCTTCCATCTGGTTGTAGCCAGAGAAACCAGGGTGGCAGGGTAGTGCAAGGGAGAACTGTTGTTCCCTGTTATACAGGTTGGTGTCTGTGTGACTAGAAGTTGGTGCTTCCATCCAGTTCGTGTTGGAACACTTATGGAGTTGTTACTTCCTTCTAGTGGGTGCTAGAGAAACCAGGGAGTTGGTGCTTCCTTCTAGTGGGTGATAGAAAAACCAGGGAGTTGGTGCTTCCTTCTAATAGGTGCTAGAGAAAACATAGAGTTGGTGCTCTCATCAAGTTGTAGCTTACAAAACAGAGGTTTTTTCCTCATTATGAGTTGGTGCTCATAAGTATGATAATGTATAGAATGTAAAGATTACTTATCATATAAAGAAGAAGAGGTTTTTACCCTTTATGGGTTTCTTCACGAAATATCTCTCTTTGTATATTTCATATGTGTGAATGATGTCGAATGTTCTATTGCTTACTTCCCTACATTATTTTGATTGTCAATCAATGCTCTGCAAAGAGTTTAAAATAAACATAATTGTTTAAGCTCGTAACGACTGATTCACCCCCCCTTCTCAGTTTTACAACAATAACTAGTATTAACTATTTCATATTTTAACTAGTATTAATTATTTCATATTTGGCTCTCCACTCAGGTTCATGGTTGTTGATATTTGAATTTGAAAATAATATCTCAATCTCATTGTGGTGGATGCAACTCATTCCTACTTTCATTTGTTATATCACTTAAGATATGGGTAGCTTTAGCTTGTCTTTGGTTTTATTGTATCACTTAGATATGAGAAATGCATTCTTGTGTTTCCATGCCATATTGAATCTTGATTGGACCTCTCCTATGTAATAATCACAACCATTATTATGAATAGGTCAATAGGTCATGACAACATGAGTATGTTTCTCCAAATTTAATTCTCCCTTCACCATTTTATGATTCTTTCCATAGTAGCCTTCTTGCTTGTCAATGGCTCATTTTCCTTCATAGATAACCCCGTTTGCATTCCCTATATCTAGCAAGTTGTTATATCATCATGGAATTTATAGTACAAAAAGTTGGAGCGTTACAATGTTTATTTTGGGTATGTGTAGACCTATGCATTACCCTCCTTGTCATCTTATGCCTTTCAAAGTTTTGTGTAGGCTTGGAATCCATTCATTTACCAGGATAGTTGATCACTTGCATACACGTTGTGCATATTTGGGATTTTGGATAACAACTTATTTGGAATATATAATTCATCTTTAATATGTTACAGAAAGAGGAATGCCATATACAAAAAAAAATATTTTTTGATTGTTCATACATAAACCCTAAAAATCCTCTTATGTGTTCTCCTTTCATTAGGTTACACATAATTTCATATCTCTATGTAGGTCTCATTCTTCGTATTTTTGTTCCTAACCCTTTATCATACATGTCTATACCATATATATTCCACTCCCTTACTAGAAGCCATTCCATGCTCTCGTGTTATTTATATGCAGGTTTGTTCAGAGAGGATCATGTTCATTTGGTTATGCCTCAACACATAAGCTAATTAAATATTCACTTGCATAAGGATTGAAATTGTACATTTCCAATGTTTCATATGCCTTAATTTGTTTATTTTGAAATCTTTTGGAAGATTCTCATTTGAAAGTGTTAAATGAGCTTGTTATTTTTGTTAATTGAGATGGCTATCATATTTAAAATCATTAAAAGAGGAATTAAAGGCATATTGAGGACTTATAGGCATATCATTGGTTATGAATATTGTTTGAACACTTTCTGAAATATTTTTATAGTTTACAAGTGCATATCACTAATGGGTTACACTTACACATTTGAAGGAATTATAAATGTTTTATTCATATCCCAGGAAATTCTCATCGGTTGGAAATGTTGAAGGGAAAGAAAAACCTAATAGGTAAAGGATTATTTAATTTGAAATTCCCTTCTGTTGCAAATATTTTTGTCTGAAATTCCCTTCTGTTACAAATATTTTTGTCACCTTGAAGAGAGGAATACATGATAAAGAAACAACCATTTTCCCTAATAATTAAGCCTTTTTGAAGGGTGTGAAGCTTCACCTAACTAGAAACACATGACATGTTGCTAGACACCAAATTTCAACCCATGACACCCCAATACGACATATTTTTTATACATTCGAGGAAAATATCAGGTGATTCTAGTTGGGGATCTTTGATACATTCAAGGAAATCAAGAATAAATGAGATGTCAAATCATCCCACACAAGAACTCCAAGTACCTTAGAGTTATGGAGACCTATTCATCTCCTTCCATCACTGTATAAAAAGAAATAAACTCTATGGTAGATATGATAGAAATAAGAGTAAAGTTATGTTGCTAGAATAGCTTCATCATCCATCCGCTTTTTTAAGCTCAACCTTAAATTGAGAGACGGACAAGGAGGATTTGTAGCTAAGGGTAAACCAACATTTGGCATAAGGCTTGCACATGTTGGTTTACCTTTTGTAAGTAATGTAAATATCACCTTGGGTACTACTCCTAGTCAACCTGGGGAAACAATGTTTATGTGGGAGCCAACACCCCTTGGGTTAGCCAAAAGTTTGGTAGTGTGTCGTACCCTATGCATAATCATGCATGTTCCTAGAGGGATCCATTCTTATGGTCCAACAGACTTCTATGGGATTACTCCATCTACAGGAATGTATGGTCCTGGAATTAGACATGTTTCAAGAAGCACTTTTGTCCCTGGTCCTCAGGAACTTGGAGGCAATGACCCTTTCGACAATATTCACTCCATCGAAAAATATGACATGGGGGACATCCAATTCCTTTTGGTTCCCACAATGTTACACCATCTCCCCAAAATCCATTTTTCAATACATCATTTTCTTTCTTGGAAACATTAGAAACAACCCCATCCTTCACCACTTGGGATGGTCAACCATTCTTACCAAGTTACCCTCTCACATTCTTAAATTTGATGGTAAGACTAGAGAAGACCCATAAACTCACATCATGACCTATCATTTTTTGTGCTCATCTAACTCTCTAATGGACGATGGAATTAGGTTTAGACTTTTCCAAAGAACCTTGACCAAAGGTTTTTCCAAATGGTAGATAGAGATAAAAGGTGTCTCCTATAGAAGCTTTATTGAACTAGCAATGGCATTACTAATACACTCCCAGCTTCTTGTGAGGTATGAGACATATTGGAATGAACTCTTGACGGCTCTACAACAAACCACTTCCACCCATATCTTGGACCATTACCACGAGTGGTGGAATCATCTCGAGATGATTAGAAACCAACTCTTTGCGGAATGGTTTACCAAATCTTTGCTTCCTCAGATTGTTAGGGGCATAGCCATGTCAGGGGAAAAGTCACCAAAGAATAAAATATCATGCATTCCCAACATATTGAATTGATATATTATAGTCAAAAACATTATATGATATCATCCGGTATGCTCCTCGTTTGTCGACAAACCCTTCCAAATAAACCCAAGACCCCATGCTGATGGTGTGGTTGGTTTTGTTTCCAATGCATATGTGGGCGAGTTAGTCGGACACTTAGGAAATTTTAACATCACATCAAACCCATCCACCACTATTCCCAACACTCAAACTGCTACAACTATTTTCCAGACCTCCAAAGTGAATTCAGTGCAATCCACACACTCAAAGAATCCTCAACAACCTAGAGGAAAAAAGAATAAAAATAAAAATTATAACTCTAGATAGGGAGCTTCCCAAACCCAAAACATGTTGGTAGATGCACTAAAGGAAATAAGAAGAATTTCCCCTTCAAAATTTGTGCAGAGGATCATCCTACCCACTAGTGTTAAAATTTGATGAAATCCATTAGTATTTTTCGGAGTAGCACGTTTTCCTGACAAATCCATTATGTCCCCAACACCAAACAATGATTGTGACAAATCCAACTCCTCTAAAAGGGGGCACAACAGGTCTCCTTTGTCTTGGGGGGCACCGTCAAATGACCAATTATTCATGCTTGAAAAGATGATATCACTTCAAACTCAAGCTTGTAATTATGAATTTATTGATGTAAGTTCATCCTCTAAGGGTTTGGTATCTTCTAACCAACTGAGTGACCCTCTCCATATAGATAATCCTTCACCTGACATAATACTCCACCCCTCGAAGGGTGTTCTTCGTAGAGCTATGCATAATCCAAATGCATGGGATGCCCATAGTTAGAGTATTTTGGAAGACTTTTCCCAAGCACCATGTGCCATGTCCACTCTCAAAGTTCTCCAAAGTTGCCCAATGCAACAGAAAGAATTTTTAACTACCATAGGTGGGGGAGATACATCATAGTCGAATGCGATAACATTTCATTTAGACTCTAGGTGAGATAGACTCTCTCACTAGATCACTTTTAAAATACAAGTGATCATGAGTGGAAAAATGATTTACCACATGGTTATTGATGAGGGAGCCTCAACGTACATCATGTCCATTTCATGTTGGAGAGACGTTGGTTCTCCAAATATTAGTCAATCTAACTTGATGTTGAAGGTGTTCGATGGGTATCAATTTCTCCCTCATGGGATACTCATCGTGTTTCCCATAGAATTAGGTGAAAAAATTGTTTCCATTGACCTGGAAGTAGTGGATTCCTCTTTAGAATATAATCCTATTTTTAGGTGTAGTTGGTTTTATGCAATGAAGGTGGTATCCTCATCAGTATTTAGGGTCCTTCTTTTTCCCCATCAGGGGTGTATCGTGAAAATTGACCATCTTGTGTTATGCACCCCCAACCTTAGAACCACTACAATTACCCATATACCCTTTGTGGTTGACTCCTAGAGTGCATACATGAGTATTAGTGTAGGGGTGTTCAAATATTCATCTATTATGCGTGGTTTTACCCATTCCTAACCATCTCTTTTGATGGGTGTTCCTCATATCCATATGATCTCTTCCACTACCAATGGATCCCTTGGGTCTCTTGATCCTTGGGTGGTTCCTTGTTTTGAGGACATTGAATATAATAGATCTAATATGTCACTCACCGTAGTCGAGATTGTTGATTTGTAAATCTCATCATCATTTGATGACACCGATCATAATCTCTATCCCAATATGGAATATGATCAACCTACCCCTCCAATTTGGGATGTTAACTCTCCCCATTCACATGAAACCATATTAGATTTCATGGATTTATTCTATAATCCAAAGGAATATGTGATGCATATATCATATATTCTTCCTTATTCAAAACATATGAGGGTTAACATGATGATTTGTGATTCAAGACAAGGGGCATTTTCTAGGGCATCCAGTGAAATTCTATGTCTTGACCATTTCAATCCTCATATATATTTTTCAAAACTTTCCACCCAATCCTTTGATGTCAATAAAAATGAATATCAATGTTTAGTACCTCATTTGATTCTTTATGGGCATCATCAAGTAATTGCAATAGCTCACGAAACTACTCACGATGAGTCTCTTTGTATGCAAATATTTGATCCTATGTGGGGTGGACCTGGCATCATGTGCCATGTGTCGTCGACAATGGCACATGAGTTCATAAGGGAAAATCAAGATCCTTGGCTTGAGCCTAAGAATGGGCTCTACTTTTCATAAAGCATCCGGTGTGTAATTCCTTGTACATAAGTATGTAGTGTGAATGATTTTTTTTTCATATACCATATCCAAAAACTATAAAGAACATTTACGTTGTTTTGATATCTCACTAGGTCATTTTACCCCGAGTCTAGTATTGTTGGATGTGTTTTATAGGACTTGGTGACACTCTATTTAGCATAGTAACATCCACTAAACTTGAGGTATGTGTTTCATACTGACATATAGGATAGGTTTTTTCTTGTAACTCCATTTTCAGTATTGACCATCTATATGCCATCACAAAGCCTTACATTTGACCTTGTTAGGTTG
>ML820901.1:98168-109069 GCA_009831015.1 Picea engelmannii
TTTTAATGCTATACCTCAATGACCAGTAATCAGATTATTTCTACTATGCTCAACATCAAATCATTTATTCACATGATGTATATTTGTACCATCAAGGTTTGGGATGAATACCTTAGGTTTGGGAGTATTGCATTGAAATAGGACATCCCTCCTGAGTTGTGATGGAGTATATTACTTATGACTTTGATATATATTGTGACATAGATCCACATTGCATATTCTCATGGCTATGATCCTTTTTTGACATGGATCGACCATGCATTTTTTCATTTCCATGCTCTTTCATTTAATTTCATGGATCCGTAGTGTATTTTTTGGCGGCCATGCTTTGTCTATCTTGTATTGATCATAACTATTATTGAGTCAAGAATGATCTATACATACATATGGTTGATTATTGATTGTAGGTACTCATGAGGTCCTTGTTTTTCATCTCACTCCTTGACCTCTCTCACATCTATAGCATTACAATATTCATAATTTGTTTCCTCCATCAATTCCTCTTCTAACCTCACATGTAACATTCCCGACCATCAACACCATGGTCGGGACAACATTACTACGTGGAAAAACACTACTGTAACATATTATGTATTCTTATGAAATACAATTTCTTAATTATATTTAAACACAATGTAAGCACATTAATACTATTAGCATACATAATCCACGACATTAACAATAATTCACAAATATAGCGGAATACATGTAAACATTGCTAGAATCACAGACATGCATATTTAATTGAAATTATACGCATGTATATACTTATCTTTTAGACTGGATGCAATTCACCAACTGCGTGCAGACCTCTCATGAACCTCCCAGCCTTAGACCGCACTGCTCATCACTCTCAATAGTAGGTCACCCCCAAGCTGGGACTAAGCTCCACCGGGTAGGGATTCCTAGGCTAGGCAGGGAATACAGGAAGACACATAGTCACAGGAGAAGGATTCTCTCCCAGGAGTCACTTATGCCCACTACCCATAGACTCTCATTCCCCACATGTCTGTCCCACCCCAGGAGTATACACCTTCATTTTCACCAAGACAGTCCATCGGCTGCTAACCTCCCTTCGCTTGGGCTTCAGCAATAGACCGGACCGGAAGTCTCCGATCTCTGTGGTAGCTACAAGACTCCTTCTAGGAGTTCTCACTTCCTCCGTGCACTCTCTCACCTGGATAGAGTCACTCACAGACTGGGTAACCTACCTCTTCAACAACAATCACCTCCCTTGCACTGGCCAGCAAGCCACACGTAGTCCAGCACCGCGTGGCCACAACAGTCAATTGGGAAAATGGGTATGGACACCCGAAATGGAAATGATCAACGCTAAAGTATAGTGTGGCTCTCTCTGGTTTCAGAGATGCATAATGTGTACAAAGGTTCAATCATAGAGGCCAAAGGCGTATAGATGGAGGATGGAGGAATTGGAAGGTCGAACCTCGGATTCAGGTGACGGTTGGAGGAATGCCCACCCAACTCCTACGCAACAGTCAACGGAATGGAAAGATAACCCCCAAAACGGCTCATTTCCTGGGTTAAATCGCATGTGCCTGGGTCGACACATGTCACCCATGAAGTTGCATGCATCCCTCCCCAGGAACTTAGGACAAAACATATATTTCACATGGCTTTTGGGACAATATTAAAATATTATTCCCAAGGACTTAAGCCCCTAGGCTCCACACTTAGCCTCTCTTTCCAACCTTCCATCCCCCAATCCCTTACCCAGGTTTTGTGGAAGCTTAGTCCCCCATCACTCATTTATCATGGTCGGTCCACATGCAGCGATGTTTTGTATTAATACTGTGCATAATTACATGTACAAAAATTAGGCTCTTGGCCTTCAACACTTAGGCTCCCTGGCCTAATAACACATAAGCCCACTAGCTTATATAACTTGGCTCACCAGCCTTATAAACTTGAATTACAGTTCATAAACAAGATTTATACTTCATAGACATGATTTACAAAAGGGCTCAGCCTTGGGGACATTACAATCCCCTCCCCTTATTTTTGCACTGTCCGCAGTGCAACTTTACACTGCATCTGCAAGCTTTTCAAAAATTTCAAAGATGCAGGTACTCTGCCCGCATAACATCTTCATGCTCCCATGTCACGTCCTCAGGACCATACCAGGTCCACTAGACCTTTACAAGCCCTATGGCTCAATTCTGGAGCTGTTTGTTTTTCCTGTCCAATATGCGCACAGGATGCACTTGCAGGACACCTTCTTGCTCCACCTGGATCACATTCCAATCGATTACATGATTAGCATCAAGCATATACTTTTTAAGAAATGAAACATGAAACACATTATGTACAGTCATGGATGCAGGTAATGCAAGCATATATGCAACTGGCCCAATCCTTTCCAGTATTTCAAATGGCCCACAAAATCTGGCTGCCAACTTGGCGCAACTTCCCAGCTTCAGGGAACTCCTGTTAGCTTTCAATTTCAGGAAAACATGATCACCCATGTTGAAATCTCTGTGGGTTCTATTCTTATCAGCATAAATTTTCTTCCTGTCTTGAGCAGCTTTCAAATTCTGCTTAATTTTTATCATTTGGTCCTCCATCTCCTTGAGCAACTTTGGCCCAACTACTGTTCTATCAGCTGGATTATCCCAACTCACTAGAGTATTGCACTTTATTCCATAAAGTGCTTCAAATGGGATCATCTTCAACGATGCATGATACCCATTGTTGTAGGCGAATTCTGCCAAGTGTAGGTAGTCTTCCCATCTTGATGGTTTGTCCATCACATACATTCTCAGTATGTCTTCTATTACTCTATTCACCCTCTCTGTCTGTCCATCAGACTCAAGATGATAAGTTGTACTAAAGTTCAGATTCATTCCGAATCCTTTGAAAAATCCTTTCCAGAAATTTGAGGTGAATTTCGGGTCTCTGTCGGACACAATCATTTTAGGAATTCCATGCAATCGTGCCACTTCCTTTATGAAAATATCAGCAACATTTGTTCCCTTGTGACTAGTTTTTAGTGGAATAAAATGGGTAGCTTTTGTAAGCTTGTCCACCACCACCATGATCAAATCATGTAGCTTGCCTGTTCAGAACAATCCCGTAATAAAATCCATCGTTACTACTTCCCACTTACACTCAGGAATGGGTAAAGGTTGCAGCAACCCTGCTGGGTGCCTATGCTAAGCTTTAACTTTCTAGCACTCCATACATCTAGCGATGTATTCAACGATATCTCTCTTCATACCCGGCCAAAAGTAATGGCTCTTGACTGCTGCTACTTTTTTCTGATATCCAGGGTGCCCTGCATAAGGAACATTATGCATCTCCTACAAAATCATCTGTTTCAAGCACTAGACATTGGGTACAAAAATTCTGTTCTTGTACAACAGTATTCCATTTGTTTCCAATTTATAAATTTCCATCTTCTGTGGCATCTTACCCTGCTACAACTTGGCTGCCAATTCTCTGTACTATAGATCTGCATTTTCAGCCTCCAGAATTATTCTTTTAATATCAGTCTGATACATGCTAATGGCTGTAGCATGTAATTCATGCACCCTCCTGTTGAGTGCATCAGCCACTTTATTCTCCTTTCCTTTGATATGCTTGATCTCAAGGTTGTACTCACACATAAATTCCAGCCACCTACTTTGTCTAGCATTTAAGGTTGGCTAATCAAACAAATATTTCAGACCGTTATGGTCTATTCTAAGTTCAAACCTACTTCCCATGAGGTAATGCCTCCATTTCTTTAGAGCATGAACTATGGATGCCAAATCCAATTCATGGGTTTCATAGTTCTTCTCGTGCTCTTTTAATTTCCTGGACTCATAATAGATTACGAATCCATTCTGAATGAGGACCCCTCCCAGTCCTTCTTTGCATGCATCAGTGCATACTCTAGAATCTGCATTTGGATCTGCAATCCTCAGGATTGGAGCACTGGTTAATAGCTACTTCAATCGCTGGAAACTTTCCTCACATCCCTCCATCCAGTGAAACTGCTTCCCCTTTCTTTGCAAGGAAGTGATAGGGTGAGCTATCTTGGAAAACCCTGCGATGAACCTGCTGTAATAACTAGCCAATCCCATGAAGGATATAACTTCCATTACGTTCCTTGGCACTAACCATTCTCTAATGGCTTCAATCTTCTCAGGGTCTACCGCTATCCCATCCTTCAAGATAATATGTCCCAAGTAATGGATTCGCTCCTGATAAAATGATCACTTGCTCAACTTGGCATACAGTTGGTGCTCTCTTAGCACCTGCAACAACATCCTCAGATGTTGTTCGTGTTCTTCTTCGATCCTAGAATACACCAAAATGTCATCCAGGAAGACGATGACAAAATTTTCTAGATAGTCCCTGAATACTCCATTCATCAAGCTCATACAAACAACAGGTGCATTTGACAGTCCAAACGACACCACTGTGAACTCGTAATGACCATACCTTGTTCTAAAGGAGGTCTTGTTGATGCCTTCATCTCTTATTCTTACTTGGTGATATCCCGATCTTATATCTATTTTCGAAAAGATCTTTGCATCCTTCAACTGATCGAAGAGATCATCAATCCTCGGCAGAGGATACTTGTTCTTCACCATTACTTTGTTCAATTGCCTGAAATTGATCCACAATCTCAGCGTTTCATTCTTCTTATTTACGAATAGGACCGAGGCACCCCAAGGTGACACACTTGGGCATATATACCCCTTCTTAAGAAGTTCTTCAAGATGCAACTGCAACTCTTTCAGTTCTGGCGCACTCATCCTATACGGAGCCTTTAACACTGGAGCTGCTCCAGACATCAAGTTCACAGAGAAATCGATATCCCTTTTTGGATGTAGTCCAGGTACTTCCTGGAATACATATTTGAACTCTTTAAGTACCTCATGATCCTCAATACTTGACACCTTATCCTTAGGAATTTCCCCCACATGGGCTGCAAATAATTGACAGCCTTTTCTGTAGCACTTCTTCAGCTGCATTGTTGAGATTTCTCTAACAATAATAGCTCTAGGAATTCCTTGGACGACTCTCTAATTCCCTTCTTCATCTAAGCAAGTGAATGCCTTGTTCTGACAGTCCAAGATGGCATGGTGTTGGTCCAACCAGTCCATCCCAATTAGACAGTCATAAGAGCCTAACAGCAAAATGTTTAAATCGGCCTTTGTGCTCAGTCCATTCATGTCTACAGGACAGGACTTGACTAACTCTGTGACTTTCCTCTTGGTTCCTGTAGCTAGTTTCACTAACCAAGACTTTTCATGTTTGCTTCTTATCAAATGCAAACTTTCTACCACTCTAGGGTCTATATAACTATGGCTAGCCCCTGAATCAACTAAAATAGTAAATGGTTGGTTTTTTATCATACCTTCTACTTCAATCATGTGCGACTGATACTCAACTTTCTTGTTGTCCAGGGTTGTGTAGATCCTTGGAATTCTACTGCCCATGTCCTCCACTGTTTCAACCTGTTGAACATTGTGGAGAACTCTTACTTTATCATTTCTGTGGGGGAAATCCCTATACTTATGGTTTTCTTTACAACCCCAACATTCCATAGGTGGCGGCCTTGACATTTGCCCACCCACTTCAACCTTCCTGGGATATCTAAGAGACGGCTTTCCTTGAGGACTATTTTTGAAAAAGGGTGGTTTATTTCCCTTCTGCCTCTGTTCTTTCTTGAACTTTTTCTGGTCATCCCAAGCTTTCCGAAAGGTAGGATTTTCTCTTTGTTGTTCAAATAAGCACTTTGATATTCTTATCATTTCTTCCATAGTCTTTGGGTCATCATACTGAATCTTATCCCCAATAGGAGGAGGTAATCCACTCAGGTACCTCTGAATCTTGACAGACTCATCTTTGATGAACGGAACATATTTCAGTAATTCCAAAAAATTTCATTCATACTCATCAATGGTATGGTTGTCCAGCTTGAGTTCAAAGAACTCTTTCATCTTTCTGTCATAATATATTTTAGTTAAGTATTTCCTCTCAAAATATCTCTTGAATTCTTTCCATGTGATGTCCCTTTCCCTGATGTGTTTCACCTGCACAAGTTGATCCCACCACATGGATGCATTTCCCTTCAATTGATACATGGAAATCCTACCCTCTACATGAGAGGAATAATTCTGTAGTTGAAAGTATTTCCTCATACCAAGCAACCAAGTTTCAGCATCTTCCTCCTTCTTATGTTCTCAATCGAACATTGGAGGCTTGATCTTGTTCATTTCCCCTTTCAATTCATTCATCCCATATCTCCTGTGCTTTCTGGTAGGAGATGGGCTTGAACTACTGTGTGCTTCCCTACTTGAATGCTTTGGGGAGTGACGACGATTTCTGCTGACACTCTTTGATCTTCTTTTCCTCTCAGGGGTCCTACGACTCTCTGTCTTGCTTGAGTCATCTCCTTTTCCAATTTCTTTTCTATTCTTTCCAGACTCTTCAACATCCTCAAGTTAAATTCACCTTTCTTATCCCTGACTTTCATGAGCGTTCAACTATCATCTCGGCGATCTTGGGCATCTTTCTGCAATCTTTCAATGATTTTCATCATATATCCTTCCTTATCCATCTCTTTTCCTTTCCCATTAGAGTTTGATCCTTCGACTCCCAAGTTGACATTCCTTCATTCTCTTTTGTTCTCTGAATTGGAGGCAATCTGCACCTCTTCCATTCTCTTCTCTCAATGACAACCCTATTCGGTTCTGGCACTTGCTAAGCTTCTGCAAACACACATGCAGACAGTAGGGATTTTTCAGGTCATCATTCTTATCAAATTCCACACATTCAAAACCATTCTGACTTAAGAAAACGCTTCAACTTCACAAATTTTCTGAGTTCTACTCGACTTTGTAATTTTCGGGTGATAGCTCCCTCTTTCTTAGCCCCTACTCTCTTAACCAAAGGTCATGACCAAATGCTAGAGTACTAGGTGCTACTCAGGATTTTGACCTTTGAAGAGTTTAAGGTACACACATCTATCTCTCAGAGTTTCGATTTACCGAATTCATGTAAATCGGGTGGATTGACGGTTCATGTTTACCCAACATCCAATGGTTAAAAATCCGCTATGATTCTTCCGTATTCGAAGATTTCAGGACTTCAGAACTTTTGGTTTTAGGGTTTCGGTAACCGAGAGTTTGAAATGCAGCGACCCAAACCATTGGTCACTCCATTCCCTGAAATCCGATACACGAGTTCTCGTACAAGATCCAACGATCCTCAATGATTTGGATCCAATGGTCCAGATCTTTTCGGAGTTTCATGAACCGAGAGTTCACAATGTAGCGACTCTAAATCTCTTGTCACTTCAATCCCTAAATTTTGATATGGGAATTCATGTATGAGATCAATGACTGTGAGCCTCCCCTGATCTGATGGTCCAGATCTCTCTTAATATTACACCTGTCAAATTTCTTCATCCCTAACTTCCTCGCTAGTTGGCTGGATCCGATGGCTCACAATATTTCGGCACTTCTTCCTGGAAGTTCTCAACCATCCAATTCTACCCTTTTTAATATCTTTCACGATTCGGGACTTGGAATGACCAAGAATTTGGCCTGCGCTCCAAGTTCACGACCCCTAAATTCATGAAATGATCCAACAAATCAAACCAACCACGATCAATGACCCATGTTTATTCTAGATCCTAGGGTGGTGAGTTTCTCCATCCACTAACTACCTTGCAACTTCTGGCTATCTTATGGTCCTCGCTATTTCGCAAGTTCTCCACAGAGAATTTTGACCATCCAACTCTGCTTCTCAAGGATTTCTGGCCAATGACTTGGTACCCTCCTTCTGAACTTTCATATACTTGATCCAACGGTCCTGATTCCCCACAATATGACGACTCAGATCTCATCGGCATTTTGCATATCGAGATTTTTTGTGTCACGAGGTTGAAATATTTTCCACCTTCGTCCTCCCTATTCCCGAAATGTTGATTTCTTCCTGGACAATTAACGGTCTAGATCTCTCTTAGATCGATGATTGTGATCCAATCGTGAATTCACATTTTGTGAATTCTCACGAACTCACCATTAGACCATTTCAAGTCACGAGTCAGCGAAAAGCTGATCGCTCTCCATGCATCCTTTCCGATGGACGATCCTGACGAATTCAGGATTTCACGTATCACGATTTCCACACTCCTGTGCAACTCCAAAGGGTTTTAAATCTTGTGCACGTTCTCCGGATTTGATGATTGTGAGGGTTCTCCTTTCCTCCCGAACAGATTCTATGGCTCCAACACTTTTGGTGTGGAGTTCTCTCTCTCCCTGTGGCCATATACCACATCGGCTACAGTTTTATAATACCGCTACACCTCCTGAGCTTTGTAACATAGTCAAGTAGTCTGTTGACACTCAGAAACATTATGAGTCCTAAAATTAGTCCCCCAGACACAATTTAATCTCAAAACCTTGGTCAAAAAACCACTTATCCGACCCATCCAGGCTCAACATTGAAACTAGGCTCTGATACCATACTGTAACGTTCTCGACCATCAACCCCATGGTCGGGCCAACATTACTATGCGAAAAAACACTACTGTAACATATTATGAATTCTTATGAAATAAAATTTCTTAATTACAGTTAAACACAGCGTAAGCACATTAATACTATTAGCATACATAATCCACGGCATTAACAATAATTCACGAATACAGTGGAATACATGTAAACATTGCTAGAATCACAGACCTGCATATTTAATTGAAATTATATGCATGTATATATTTATCTTTTAGACTAGATGTGATTCACCAATTGCGTGTAGACCTCCCACGAACCTCCCAGCCTTAGACCGTGTTTCTCATCACTCTCAGCAGTTGGTCACCCCCAAGATGGGACTAAGCTCCACTGGGTAGGGATTCCTAGGCTAGGAAGGGAATACAGGAAGACACACAGTCATAGGAGAAGGATTCTCTCCCAGGAGACACTTATGCCCACTACCCACAGACTCTCATTCCCCACATGTCTATCCCACCCTAGGAGTATACACCTTCACTATCACCAAGACAGTCCATCAGCTACTAACCTCCCTTCCCTTGGGCTTCAGTAATAGACTGGACCGGAAGTCTCCGAGCTCTGTGGCAGCTATAGGACTCCTTCCAAGAGTTCTCACTTCCTCCGTGCACTCTCTCACCTGGAGAGAGTCACTCATAGACTGGGTAACCTACCTCTTCAAAAACTATCACCTCCCTCACACTGGCCAACAAGCCACACGTAGTCCAGCACTGCGTGGCCACAACGATCAATTGGAAAAATGGGTATGGACACCTGAAATAGAAATGATCAGTGCTAAATCATAGCATGACTCTCTCTAGTTTCATAGATAAGTAAGGTGTACAGAGGTTCAATCACAAAGGCCAAACGCGTATAGATGGAGGATAGATGAATTGGAAGGTCGAACCCTGGATTCAGGTGATGGTTGGAGGAATCCCCACCCAACTCCTATGCAACAGTCAACGAAATGGAAAGAGAACCCCCAACATGGCTCATTTTCTGGGTTAAATCGCATGTGCCTGGGTCAAAAGATGCATGCATCCCTCCCCAGGAACTTAGGACAAAACATAGATTTCATGTGGCTTTTGGGATAATATTAAAATATTCCTCCCAAGGACTTAAGCCCCTAGGCTCCACACTTAGCCTCTCTTTCCAACCTTCTAGCCTCCAATCCCTTGCCTAGGTTTTGTGGAATCTTAGTCCCCCATCACTCATTCATCGTGGTCGGTCCACACGCAAAGATGTTTTGTATTAATACTGTGCATAATTACATGTACAAAAATCAGGCTCCTAGCCTTCAACACTTAGGCTCCCTAGCATAATAACATATAACCCCACTAGTTTATATAACTTGGCTCACCAACCTTATAAACTTGAATTACAGTTCATAAACAAGATTTATACTTCATAGACATGATTTACAATAGGGCTCGGCCTTGGGGACATTACATCACACATTAGGTGGATCCTGTTACAACTATATTTGTCACCATAAAAGTCAAAGGAATACATTCTAGATGTAACACCCCAAGATCGAGCCCCAATTGTAAATGTGAATATGTTTTATAGGCTAGTGAGCCAGGTTATTATAGGGCATAAGGCTTAGGTGATTATTAGGCCAGAGTGCCTAGATGATAAAGGCCAATGAGATTATTTTTGTATATGTAAACGCTCATATCATTAATAAAATACATTGTTGCGTGTAGACCAACCATGATAAATAGTATGGGGAACTAAACTCTACTAGGAAGGGAAAGGGAGGGATAAGATCCTAGAAAGGGGGCTAAGCTAGAGGGCCTAATGCTAAAAGAATATTATAATATTATTCCTAAGGACTAAGGTATGGATATATATTATGTTATCCTGAGTTCTTATGGGATGAGAATGAAATACAAGTGGAGCGAAATGAGCAACTGGAAGGCCATGTGTCATCGAGGGCACATACACATAAATTTGGGGGATTCACCATTCATTGGGACCATTCTTCACATTTACGAGTCACTCCATTCTCTCCATCACTCGAACTTTCCCTCTTGCATGCATGCATTGAGAAATAACAGTACCCTTCCTATTATGTACACCGCACCTGTACCTTACCTGAGCTCGTAATGTACCTTACCCGAGCCAGTACTGCACCTTATGTGAAGGTTGTTGTTACCATCACAAACACTCTACCCTGAATGTTTTTTCTTCCATCACCGTTCCTTTCTTGAACATCATTTCTTCCATCACCTGTTCCATACATATTTTTGCCAGTTTCCGGCCGACATATTTTCGCCGGGCCGACATATTTTCGGGACCACATGATATTAGGTGGTTTTCGGCACATGGTTTTTTGCCGATGGTTTTCTAGTTCCGGTTAAGGAATTAGGGTTTTGGACTAATCCAGGTCAT
>ML820901.1:123622-150141 GCA_009831015.1 Picea engelmannii
TCTCCTATATATACCAAGGAGACATTTTCATTTTGAATCATCTTGTACTTGAACATTTAAGTGGGGTAAAAGGAGGTTTCCCCCTCGAAGAGGCTTATTATCTGAAATTATCTCTTTTTCAAGGCGTTGAGTACTTTTTATGATCTTTTTCTATGCTATATTGATACTTGGTTCTTAACAGGTTCCTTCATAAATCAATTTAACCACTGAAAGGTAGATCATGGAGAGAAATAACATTTATAAAAATGTAATACCACAATTTGATGGACAAAAGTATGCATTTTGGAGTAGAAGGATGAAAACATATATACATGGACATGGATTTGAAATTTGAAAATATGTTGTATATGGATACAAAGAACCAACAGTTTCATCGACAAATGAAAGAGCAATAAAAAACTGGCAAAATAATTCCAAAGCCACAAATGCACTTTTGAATGGTCTTTGTGAATCAGTATACACCAAATTTATCCATTGTAAATCTTGCAAAGAGATTTGGGACAAGATTCAAAATATTTATGAAGAAGATTCAAAAGTCAAAGCAACAAAGATTCAATCTTAAAGAGGTCAGTTCAAACAACTAAAGATGAAGGAAGACGCGAATATTGCAGCTTACTTCTTACGAGGTGATGAAACAGTAAATGAAATCATAGGATTGGGAGAAGAAATTAAATAATTTGTAATTGTTCAAAAGGTACTAAGATCTCTTCCTATGAGATTTGATCCTAAGATATCAGCACTAGAAGAAAGAGAAGATCTAGACTCAATAAGCATGAACGAACTACATGGAATCCTCACAACATATGAAATGAGAACTGAACACGAAAATCTAGATATAAAAGAATCTTTCAAAGCATCCAAAAGATCAAATCAAAAGGGAAAGAAAAAATAAAAAGAAAATAGCAACAGCAATGACATCTCAAAAGATGATGAAGAAATGGACAACTTTGTCAAAAGATTGAACAAAGGAACCAATGACATATATAAATATAAGTTTCCATGGATTTTTTTTAATTGTGATGGTATGGGTCATTTTTCTAACAAATGTCCTCATAACAAAAATAAGAGAAATGATGAAGATTACTCAAATAGCAAACAAACATATAAAGGCAAATGAACCACAAAGAATTTTTTCAAGAAAATCTTATGCACCAAAGAGGACATCTCCTCATCATATGAAGATGAAGTCAGTGATAGTGAAACATAAAGAGTTCTATTCATGATAGTAGAAGACTCTGATAAATAATACACCGAAGAAGAATATGAAGATGCAGAGGTCAATTACCGATAAGAATTGTTGTGTTCCATAGAATTTATAAGAAGAGAAAAGAAGAAAAACAAGAAGCTACAAGGAGAACTGGACAAGAAAAAAGACACTCAGGAACTAGAAAAAATGATCACAAATTTGAAGGTTCAAATAGAAGAAGATAAAAGAAATGAATAAGTACTCAAAGAACAACTAGAAGAAATAGACAGGATCATTGGAAATTTGGAAGCATATATTGTCACATTAAGAAAGGATCTTCAAGAGAAAAATATGCAGAACAACTCAAAAGTTTTGGATAACATTATCAACTGTCGAAAGCCTCATCATGACAAGTCCAGACTTTGATACAATCAGACAGAAAAGGGATCAAGATCCAAAACAACAAAACAAGAAACATATCCAAAAAGCTACACAGAAACAATCAAAGGGGATATGAAGACCTATATAAAGAAGATTACAAGGACACTCCTCCACCGAGAAGATTCATATTTCAGAATAAAAAACCAACAGATAGGCCTCATGAAGAAGAAGGATTCAGAAGAGAAACTCCTTTCAGAAGATCTTCAACTCCTAGGTATCAAACTATATTTTTTGGTTTATGTTATGCATGTAATAATTTTGGACATAAAGCTATGAATTGTAGATCTAACAACAGGAACATAAACAACTTTGAAAGTCCTGTTGGCATGTTTATAAGAAAAGCGTGCTTGTCATTGATAGCAAGAATAGCAGCAACGATGGCATGTATACAAGCAAGAACAACAACATCGAAAGCATGCTTATAGTTATTGATGGCAAGAACAACAACGACGAAGGTATGGTTATAGGAAAGAATAGTAGCGATGTTGACAGGTTTACAGTTGGGAGACAACAATTGAAAAAAGGTAGGCAAGCAAGACCAACAGTGCAATGATGATTGCATGGCAAGATCAAAAGCGTAAACTCCATTTCGGAGTTTCGAATACTAGATGATCACATGGAAAGATCATAAGCATAAACTCCATTTCGGAGTTTCGGATACCAGGAGTTGGAGGAGTCAAGAGTCGAGACTCTTCATCACAGGAGTCCCGAAGTTGCGAAATGTGAAATGCCGAAATCCTGAAATAGGCACATCAATGAAGACTCCATTTCAGAGTTTCAGATACCAGGAGTTGGAGGAGTCAAGAGTCGAGACTCTTCATCAAAGGAGTCCCGAAGTTATGAAATTCGAAACGCCAAAATCCTGAAACAAGCACATCAACAAAGACTCCATTTCAGAGTTTCAGATACCAGGAGTTGGAGGAGTCAAGAGACGAGACTCTTCATCACAGGAGTCCCGAAGTTGTGAAATGAGAAACACCGAAATCCCGAAACAGGCACATCAACAAAGAATCCATTTCAGAATTTCGGATACCGGGAGTTGGAGGAGTCAAGAGTCGAGACTCTTCATCACAGGAGTCCCTAAGTTGCGAAATGTGAAACACCAAAATACTAAAACAGGCACATCAACAAAGACTCCATTTCAGAGTTTCGCAGACTAGGAAATCAAAGATCAAAGGAACTTTAACCTTTGAAGTAGCGAACCCTGAAATCCCAAAAGGGACTATTGTGAGTCTCGAAAACCCAAAAGGAAAAACTCTGAAATCTTGTAAACCGTCCATCTTAGTGGTTTATGTGAACCATCCGAACTCTTTGGAGATTTTGTGATCATGAATTTTATAATGATGGAGTCACAATGACTCGAAGGGAAAAACATTGAAATCCCATCAGTCGTTCGATTAAGAAAAGAAGGGATCGTATTATGAATTTTTGTGGACCTTTGATCTGACTCCATTTCGGGGATTGCGACTTGGAATGTCAAGACTCTTCACCACAGGAATGTCGAAATGCCGGAATACCGAAATGTGAAATGGAGAAATCAACGCGAGACCCTGTGCTTGTAATCCAACGGTGTTGGATACTAGGAAATTTGATCTAAGGGCTATTGTTTCTCTTCATGATTAATTGTTCAGTTACGATTCAGTTAGCATAACCAAATCATGGTTCTTGGACGGTTGGCGTTTCAGTTGTTGAAGCGTTGTTCTAGGGATTTGAGGGGTAACCGAAGGGGTTGTAGAATATAAAATAAACATGCAGTGACTGTCTGTGGTTGGTTGTTCTGAATAAAAAATGAGTTGAACTGTAAAGAAGGGAAAATTACAGTATGCGCAGTGTGAGACCAACAGTATGCGCAGAGTGAGATAAAACTTAGATATGAGTAACAAATGAGGAATAGACAGAAGCGAGATGAAGTTTCTTTTTTAGGCTTGAGTGATTGAAGCAGAGCAAAAGTGGAGTGGCAGTGAACAACCCGATGAGCAGAACCATGGCACGGTGAAGAGCATGCAGAGGCACTGTGCATGGAGGAAGAAGAAGGTGCATAGATAGTATAAATACGCAGAACAAAGAAGAGATGGAGGCTGTTGTTGAGAGTGATTTAGGTGTGTAGAAGGAGGCAGAGTGCAGCAGCTGAAATGCACAAAAGAGGAATGGTGCATAGAAGGTACATGGAACGCAGAGCATAAAGAACAACAGAAGCAAAGAACAGAGATGTATAGCTGAGACAGTAAAAGAAGGTTGAGGTGCACTTGTAGAAAAAAGCATAAGATCAGAATGCACAAGAAGATGCAGGCAGAGAGACACTAATACAGGAGAGCAGAGAAGCATAGCAGAATAGGGATAAGCCTGGTAAGCCAATGACAACTATTGAATCACTGTAATAAGTTTTAGTAGAAAATATTTATATTTCAGGGTGGTAGGGAGGTACTAGGGAGGACTGTTGTCCTCAGAGGTTCAAGTGGGTGCTTGAACACAGGGAGTTGTAGCTTCCATCTGGTTGCAGCAAGAGAAACCAGGGTGGCAGGGTGGTGCAAGGGAGAACTATTGTTCTCTGTTATACAGGTTGGTGCCTATGTGACTGGAAGTTGGTTCTTCCATCCAGTTGGTGTTAGAACACTTAGGGAGTTTGTGCTTCCTTCTAGTGGGTACTAGAGAAACCAGGGAGTTGGTGCTTCCTTCTAGTGGGTGCTAGAGAAACTAGGGAATTGGTGCTTCCTTCTAGTGGGTGCTAGAGAAACCAGGGAGTTGGTGCTTCCTTCTAGTAGGTGCTAGAGAAAACAGAGAGTTGGTGCTCTCAGCAAGTTGCATCTTGCAAAACAGAGGTTGTAGCGTCACAATGAGTTGGAGCTCATATGTATGATAATGTACAGAATGTAAAGATTACTTATCATACCAAGAAGAAGAGGTTTTTACCCTTTATGGGTTTCCTCAGGAAATATATGTCTCTGTATATTTCATAGGTGTGACTGATGTCGAATGTTCTATTGCTTACCTCCCTGCATTATTGTGATTGTCATTAAGTTCTCTGTAAAGAGTTTAAAATAAGCATAATTGTTTAAGCACGGTAACAACTGATTCACCCCCCCCCCCTCTCAGTTTTCCAACAAGTCATACCCAAAAGAGTTATCTAATAACGCCCAGTGAAACACAAAGAAGAAGTTACAACATTTTTGAATCATTGAGAATTGAAGTGGAATGCTACAAGTGTAACAACTTTGGAAACATGGCCAAAGATTGTAGAATGACAGTTCCTCCTAGAGAACCACAACAAAACAACAATAGTAACATACAAGAACCTTAGAAGAGAACATGGATGAGAAAGAAGAATCAGTATAACAATGAAGAATGCACACTCTCTCTATAAGCTAAGTAGAAGAAACATGGTTGGTATGTTGACAATGGTTGTTCAAAACACATGACAAGTGATAAAGACAAGTTTCTTACAATAAGAAAGGAAATAGATGGATCATTATCCTTCGAAAATGATGATTCAACTAAAATCATTTGAAAAGGCATAGTCATAATTGGAAACAAGAATACCAAGGCAGAAAATGTTCTACTAGTAGAAGATATGAAACATAATATTTTAAGTGTGAGTCAAATGTGTGACCAAGGTCATAAAGCTACTTTTGATTCATAAAAGTGTGAGATAAGAAAATAAGGTTCATGAAAATTGATTGCAACAGTTGCAAGAACTTCAAGCAACATATATTTATTACGTGAAATTGGAAATGAAAAGCATTTTCTAGGAAAGGAAGATGAAATTTGGCTATGGCACAGAAGAATGGGTCACATACACTTTGATAACCTTGTCAAAGTCAACAAAAAATAATTCCTTATAGAAATGCCCCAGATTATGAAACCAACCAACACTTTATGCAAGCATTGTCAACAAGGAAAGAAAACAAACACCATGTTTAGATCAAAGGAATATCCAATGACAAGACCACTGGAAATTATACATATCGATATAGTTAGACCACCTACAACAAAGAGTTTAAAAGGTGAGAAATACTTTATGTTATTAGTTGATGATTATACAAGAATGATTGTAGTTTTCTTTCTCAGGAATAAGTCAAAAGCTTTTGAAAACTTCAAGGTCTACAAGGAAATGGTTGAAAATGAAATTGATTCAAAAATCAAATGTTTGAGATATGATAATGGAGGAGAGATCACTTCAAAGGAATTTATGAACTAATGCAACATGCATGGAATAAAAAGGTGATTCTTCATTGCTAGGACAACTCAACATAATGGAGTTGTTGAAAGAAAGAACATGATAGTACATGGAATGACTCGAACAATGTTAATTGATTCCAAATTGACAGATATATTTTGGACACATGTAGTGCATACAATGGTTCACATTCAAAACATAGTAATTCTCAGAAACAACACTGACAAAACTCCCTACAAGATATGTGTTGGGTATGTGTTATATTCTTTGCATGTGTGTGTGTGGGCGCGTCAGATTCGACAACTATCGTTGATGATCCCTCTAGTAGTGATCTTTGTGTCATGTGCACTGGGAACTTTCCTAGGGGATTCCCAGGGGCGGGCAGGTATGCCCTCCCTGGTTACGCGCAGCGTTCGGGGCAGCGCCCCAATTTTTTTTTTTGGGGCGGGTTTTTCTATTTTTAGCAAATTTGTTATTTTTATCAGTTTTCTAAATTAATCTCGGATTAAGGGATCAGGGTTTTGGTATCTATGGAATACCTAAAAACATTGTATATATTGTATGGTGAATGGTGAAATTCGAGATAATGAATATAAGAAAGGTTTTCCCGGTTGAAGGTTTCCGGTATAAAATGCTTGTGTACTCTGTGTATGAGCCATTGATTAAATTATGTTTTTATTAAGAATCTATATGCATTGATTTACTTCATAGGTTTGAAATTTACATGTGGTATCAGAGCTCATTTTTGGCTTCAGAGGGATGCTTTTGTTGCTGACAGTTTGGCTCGGTCTTGATAGATCAAATTGATCTTGGGTCTGTCATAAACCTGGGTTTAGTGGGAGCTTTTGCAGTGGTTATTCGAGTGTAGAAAGAGGAATGGTGAGCTCTTCTAGAATCAAGATAGAGAAGTTCAACGGTAAAAACTTTGATCTATGGAAGCTCAAGATGGAGGACCTTCTTGAATACAAAGAACAATGGATCAGTGTGGATCCTGGTACATTTTCTACTAGCACACAGGCTACTGGTACACAACCTACTAGTAGAAAAACTACTAGTAAAACACCTATTGGTATGTTGAAGGAATATTTGGAGAAGTTGGACAAAAGAGAAAGGAGTACTATTAGACTTTGTCTGGCAGATTCAATGTTGTTGAATGTCTCGGGAGAATCTACAGCGAAGGAACTATGGGATAAGTTGTGGAATTTGTATAAATCAAAGTTCTTGGTAAACAAGTTGTTTCTTCGAAAGAAGATGTATCATATTAGGATGGAAGATGGAGATTCTATGAAAGAACATCTAAATTCCTTTAATACTCTGGTAAGTCAAGTTGTCTCTGTTAATATTACGATTGCAGAAGAAGATAAGTGTATTACTTTGTTATGTTATTTTCCAGACTCTTGGGATAATCTGGTTGTAGCAATTGGTAGTACAACTCAATCTACATTGAAGTATGAGGATGTAGTTTCATCCTTGTTATCTGAAGAGATGAGGCGGAAAAGCATGGATTGTCATAGCATAGATGCTTTATTTGTAAGAGGTCTCACACAAGACATGAATCCTGGTAAGCCTTCGGGGGGGATACCTAAATCTACAGGTAGATGTAAGTCTCTAGGAAAATCTTTGAGGAAATGCTGGAAGTCTGGTAAAATAGGGCATTATAAGAAAGATTGCAAGTCTAAGAAGGTTGAAAAGCCAAATGGATCTGATAGTACCTCTTCCATAGAGGCGAAAACCTCCACTGAATAAGGAGGTGATGTTTACCTGGAATCTATAGGTACACATGCAGACCTTGATGTATGGCTGATCAAATCAGGTGCATCATACCATATGACTCCTCACAGGGAGTGGTTCTCTAAATATGAAAAATATGATGGTGGTGATGTATTCCTAGGATATGACTCGACAACCAAAATCATGGGACGTGGAAGGGTTAAGTTGTTGCTAAAAGATGGAAGGATTATAACTCTCCCTGGGGTTCTGCACAGTCCAAAATGTGCTAGGAGCCTAATATATATAAGCAAGTTGGATGATGCAGGAGTGGATACTATATTTGGAAAGAACACTTGCAAGATGGTATGAGGAGAAATGGTGTTGATGAGGTGAGTTCGGTGTGGAACTATATACAAGTTGTTGGGAAGCACTTATACTAATGGGTGTAAAAGTTTTGTTGTCCCTGAGCAGAGAAATGAAGGAGACAAGACCAATACTTTCCCAGAAAAGAAGACCATGTTGTGGCATCAAAGACTGGGGCATGTTGGAGAAAAGGGCCTTCGAACACTACACGGTAAAGGTATGGTTGAAGGTATGTCTAACTACACTCTGGATTTTGATTTATGTGAACATTTCATATATGGTGAACATAATCGAGTAAGATTCCCATCTAGTGCTACAAGAGAAAAGGGGATTTTAGAGTTGATACATAGTGATGTGTTTGAACCTGTTCCTGTTCCATCCCTAGGGAAATCTATGGATTATGTTTCATTCATAGATGATTTTTCAAGTAACACCTGGATTTATTTTCTTAGAAAGAAATCTAAGGTATTTGATAAATTTAAAGAGTTTAAGGCTCTGGTAGAAAATCAAACAAAGAATAAAATAAAGGTATTGAGAACAGATAATGGTGGAGAATTATGCGGAAATGAATTCAAAGAATTCTGTAAGAAGTGTGGTATAGCAAGGCAGAAGACTACTCCATACACTCCTCAGTAGAATGGAGTTGCAGAAAGGATGAACAGGACATTGATGGAAAAATCAAGGAGCATGCTCAGCGGTGCGAGGTTAGGACAAGAATTATGGGCAGAGGCACTGGGTACAACATGTTACCTAGTCAATCGATCACCTTCATCAGTGTTGGATGATAAAACTCCACATGAGGTATGGTCTGGAAAGAAACCCTCTCTTCAACATCTTAGAGTGCTTGGTTGTGATTCTTATGTACATGTTCCAAAGGAAAATAGGAGTAAGCTGGATAAAAAGGTTGAAAAGTGTATCTTTATTGATTATAAATATGGTGTGAAAGGTTATAAGCTTTGGAACCCAAAAACCAAGAATATTGTTTATAGTCGAGATGTTATTTTCAGAGAGGTAAAAGATGTGTCCAAACAGGAATTCCTACCAACACAAGATGATCCTAAGAAAATAGAGCTTGAGTTGGATGATGCAAAATATGAATCATATGAAGAAGAGGAAGTAGAAGAAGAAGAAGAAGAGCCTCATTCCCCAGTATTGAGGAGATCAGTGAGAGATAAAAGGAAACCAGAAATGTATAGTCCACCTGATTTCCATTCCAATTTTTCTCTATCTATTACTGATGATGATCCCATAACTATCAAGGAGGAAGTGAATTTAGAGGATAGTAAACTTTGGAAGAAGGCCATGGTTGAAGAAATGGATGCCTTGGATAAGAATGAGGCATGGGATATAGTTGATTTTCCAGCTGGAAGAAAATATATTGGTATCAAATGGTTGTTTAAGAAGAATTTTAATGCACAAGGTAAAGTGGAGAAATACAAATCTCGATTAGTAGCAAAAGGTTATTCCCAGGTAGAGGGAATTGACTTTGGTGAGATTTTTTCTCATGTTGCTAAGTTAAATTCTATTAGATTTATTTTATCTATTGTTGTTGCTTTTGATATTGAAGTGAAACAAATGTATGTGAAGACAACATTCCTACATGGGAATCTGGAAGAAGAAATATACATGAAGAAGCCAGAAGGCTTTGTAGTGAAGGGAAAGAAAGAACTGGTTTGTAAGATAAAGAAGTCACTATATGGTCTCAAGCAATCACCTAGGATGTGGTACCAAAAGTTTGACACATACATCCTTGGATTGGGATTTGTAAGAAGCAGGGTTGATCACTGTGTATATTCCAAGCAAGTTGGTAATCACTTCATTTATGTAGTGTTGTATGTTGATGACATGTTGTTGGTAGGAAATAACATGGATGTTATCAAGGAGGTGAAATCGCAGCTATCCTCCAAATTTCACATGAAGGATCTTGGTGCTGTTAACTTCATTCTAAGAATGGAGATTAAAAGAGATCGTGAAAACAGGAAACTCTGGTTGAATCAAAGAAAATATGTTGAGACGATATTGCAGAGGTTTAATATGCATGGAAGTAAACCAGTCAAAGTTCCTATTCCTATAGGTGTAAAGTTATGTGTAGATCAGTGTCCCAAGACACAGGAAGAAGGAAGAGGACATGTCCCATGTTCCATATGCCAGTGCAGTTGGTAGTTTGATGTATGCAATGTTCTGTAATAGACTGGAAATTTCACATGCAATGGGAGTTTTGAGTTGGTATATGTAAAAACCAAGGAAGGAGCATTGGACAACAGTAAAGAGGGTCTTCAGGTATCTTCGTGGCACTACCAATTATGGATTGTGCTACCAAGGATGACCAGGATTGGACAGAGTGGTGAACATACATGGCTTTGTTGATGCAGACTGGGTTGGAGATCTAGATCACAAAAGATCTACAAGTGGGTATGTGTTTAACCTAGTTGGAGGAGAAATCAGTTGGATGAACAAAAGACAGGCTGTAGTGGCACTCTCAACTACAGAAGTTGAATACATGGCAGCCACTCATGCAAGCAAGGAAGCAGTATGGTTACAAAGATTGTGTTTAGGTATTGGGTTGGTACAATAAGCCGTGATATTAGATTGTGACAATCAGAGTGCAATCTTCCTAGAAAATAACACATCTTATCATTCAAAGACAAAGCATATTGATGTTCAGTATCACTTTGTGAGAGACATGGTTGAGGAAAAGAAGGTATTGCTGGAAAAGGTTGACACTTTGATGAATGTTGCAGATTCCTTGACAAAGTATGTGAGCACAGAAAAGTTCTCCTAGTGTAGAGTAACAATGGGAATTGTTTCCCTGGATTGTTGACTATATAATCCCCTGGACCCCTGCATGCAAAGAAAACAACAAGTGGGAGAATGTTGGGTATGTGTTATATTCTTTGCATGTGTGTGTGTGGGTGCTTCAGATTCGACAACTGCATCTAACGATCCCTCTAGTAGTTCTCTTTATTTCATGTGTGCCTGGCACTTTCCTAGGAGGGTCCTAGGGGTGGGCAGGTATGCCCCCCCCTAGTTATGCACAACGCCTCGATTTTTATTTTTTTTGGCAGTTTTTGCTATTTTTAGCGTTTTTCTAAATTAATCCTAGATTAAGAGATTAGGGTTTCGGTATCTAGGGAATACCTAAAAACATTGTATATATTGTATGGTGAATGGTGAAATTCGAGATAATGAATATAGGAAAGGTTTTCCTAGTTGAGGGTTTCCGGTATAAAATCTTTGTGTACTATGTGTATGAGCCATTGATTAAATTTTATTTTTCTTAAGAATCTATATGCATTGCTTTACTTCACAGGTTTAAAACTTACACTATGGAAAGGAAGACCAACAAATGTGAATCACTTCAGAGTATTTGGAAGAAAATGTTACACCAAAAGAGAAGATGGAAGAATGGGAAAGTTTGACTCTTGTGTGGACAAAGGAGTACTTGTTGGTTACTCAAGTATAAGGAAAGCATACACGTGTTACAATCTGAGGTTGAACAAAGTTGTGGAAAGTATCAATGTAACAATTGATGAAACAGGTGGAAGACAATTAAAGGAAGAAGAAAATGAATCAATGGAACAAATTTACAAAGAAGAAGTAGAAGATGAAGATGAATAGGATCAGACAGAAGTAGAAGATAAATTTCAACAAGTTCCTCCAAAGACACCTAGCAAACGAGTACAGAAGAATCATCCTTCAAATCAAATTATTGGAAACAAATATGCAGGAGTTGAGACTAGAAGAAGAATCTGTTCACCAGAACAAACGAACCTAGCACTCTCATCTACGATTGAACCAAACTATTTTGAAGAGGCCAACAAGGATGAATTTTGGAATAAGGCCATGGATGAAGAATTGCATCAAATATAGAAGAATGAAACTTGGGAATTGGTTCCAAGACCAAAGAATAAGAATGTGATTGGCACAAAGTGGGTATTCAGAAATAAATTGAATGAAGATGGACAGGGTACAAGGAACAAAGCTGGTATGTAAAGGATACGTACAGGTTGAAGGAATCGAATTTGAAGAGACATTTTCCCTAGTTGCTAGAATGGAAGAAATTTGATTGCGTTTATATTATGCTTTCTCCAAGAATATTAAAGTATATCAGATGGATGTAAAATCGCCTTTTCTGAATGGGGAACTTAAAGAAGAAGTCTACATTGAACAAGAAGAAGGATTTTAGTTGTCAGAGAACACAAATTATGTCTGTAAATTGAAGAAGGCCTTGTATGGTCTAAAACAGGCTCCTAGAGCATGGTACTCTAGACTGGATAAATATCTACATCAGATAGGGTTCATAAAAAGAGTGTAGACAACTACCTCTACATCAAGGTAAATCGGGATAGTATTTTATTAATTGAATTTTTAATGTTGATGATATCATTTTTGGAAGCAATGATGATAGGTTAAGCCATAAATTTGCAAAGGATATGCAGAATGAATTTGAAATGTCATTACTCAGATAACTATCCTTCTTTATGGGTCTTCAGATACGTCAAAGAAACCAAGGAATTTTTATTTCTCAAACTAAGTATATCAGAGAAATTCTAACGAGGTTTGGAATGGAAGATTGCAAACCAATTACCATTCCTATGCAAACCAATTGCAGGTTGAGAAAAGATGATGATTCAAATTCTACATACCAGAGGAAATATAGGTCGATGATTAACATCTTACTATATGTGAATACATCCAGACCAGATGTAATGCAAGCAGTTGGACAAGTGGGACGATTTCAAGCAGCACCAAAGGAAACACATGTCGTAGCAGTGAAGAGGATTTTCAGATATCTCAAAGGAACAAAAGAGTTTGGATTATGGTATGCAAAAGTAAATGATCTATCATTTATTTCCTACATAGATGAAGATTGGGCAAGTTTCATTGATGACCGATGAAGCACCAATGGAGCAACATTCTACTTGGGTGAGTGTTTAGTATCATGGATAAGCAAGAAACAATCATCAATATCCTTATCTACATCCGAGCCAGAGTATATTGAAGCAACAACATGTTGCACACTGCTAAATTTGAATGTTTTTGCGACGAAGTAGCGATGAAGTTTTGTCGGAATAGGGTCGTTGTTACGACCAAGATGATTTTTTTTTTGTCGATCTAGCAACCACACATGGATCTTCATTGGTCTAGCGACCGAGAAAAGAAGCCTATTCACAATAGGTAAAAGTTACCATTCGTCGGTCCATCGACCAATATTAGTTGGTCTAGAGACCAACTTTAGTCGCAAGCCTTGCTAGCATCTCTAAGGAAAACATAACCTTGGTCACTCTAGCGACCATAATTAGTCGGTCTAGCGAAGAATGTTAGTCGGTCTAACGACTAATATTAGTCGCAAGAGAGACCAAGACAACCCTGGAAAATTTAGTCAATAAACCATTGTTAGTCGGTAGAACAATGAAGATTAGTTGCTAGACCGACCAACCTTGAAGCTAAAAAGGTCAAATGAAGGATGGATAGGTAGTCGATAGAGAGATGAAGTCACATACTTTGCGACCAAATGGCTATACAAGCGACGAACTTGTTCGTCGCTAGAGAGACAAATGTTGGGTTTTTTTTTTTTTTTAAATATGTCATTCACATAGGAATAAGACCAGACTAGTAAGATACATAAGCATACTTTCATTATGTACTTGGGAGATGGCACTAGATTCAACCCCCTAATGGTCAATACCGGTGATCCAATTTACCTTGTCATTTCTAGATGTAAGCAACATTGTGATGAGTCTCAATCCATGCTAGGGGATTTAATATCGAGACTCAAATTGTGGAAGGTGAATCTAGAGAATTGGGTGGAGGATATTTCACAACAGTAGACCTCCCTTACGGATTAGTTGGGCACTATTAAATTGAAAGAATTCCTGTTAGATTTGGAAAATTAATGCCTAAGAGAAAAATCCAGGGAACAAGAAGTTGAAATTTAGAAGCTACAACAATATGTAAAGAAGATGGAGCATGAGCAGTCACCCGAGTTGGAATTCTATAGGCACAAGTACATTTATAAGTCTTCAATGGGTTCTCTCCCAATAACAAATATGTCACTAAATGAGGACCAAGAAATGGAGCATCCACATTGTCAATAGGCTTAGAGGTAAAATACTACCCATCCACCAACTACTGCAAGCATTGAAACTAGAGTGTAAGGCCATGGAAATTTTCATGTTTTTCTATAAATGATTTGTAGGGTAAAATTGTTTTGTTAGTAGGCCTTGATAGTCCTTCTATTGAAGGTTAGTATCATTAACTTCATCCTTGTAGTGACGATGACATGTATAATATGAATAATAATAGATGGTCTATCTCTCTTGACTATGGAATTTGGGAAAGGATAAATACATAATAAATGAGAACCAATGCCCTTTTGAATGCCAATGAAACTTGTAGTGGAGAAAAAAAAAGGTCCTTTTCAAAGAAAGGATGAATATCAAAATATAGTGATCATTCCTAGTTCTTGGAGGACCAATTTCCATATGGAAGATTACAATCAAGTAGTGAACTATTGTGAATGATCTACTTTCTATGATATGCTAAAATTTTGCAACATGAGCTTTCCAAATAAAATCAAGTATCGTGGTTCCCATAACTTGAAAACCAAATATGGACACACCAGTGAAATCAACTTCATAAATCCACATAATTAAAATATGGTCAAATCACACGTTATACTAAAATAATGATAGTTTCCAAAGTCCAAAGTCTAGTATGGATACCAAAAGAAGGTAGAGAGAGAACTGCAAGAGTGTCGGTAGTAGAGGACATAAATGAAGTGTTGACACACAGGGTGGATATCTTATATACACAAAAAAAAGGAAACTAGGTCTTCTGTTTTAACATAACAGAGAAGGGACCACCAGTGTTGAACATGACACACCCACCACTCAGAAAAACAAAGTGGAATACTTTTCACACTCAAAGATTGCAATTGTAGATATCCAATTCATGGATGAAAAGATGAATCGTCCTCAAAATAGAATTGTATTTATATTTACCCTAAAATTACAACAAAAGTGGATAACATAGGCGATGACACCAAAGGTAGACATAGATAGTGAAATAATAAGCAAACAATATCACCTTGGAGAGAATTGGTTAAAAAAATAACAGATTCATCAGATGGACAAGGGGTTCTAGTATTAAAAAGGGCATTCCTTCCACTCACAGGGCATCTGGAATGGAATAGGAACCTTGATACTGGATTATTTTAAATATCCTATTCATAGTCTGGACAAAGAAAATACACACCTCATTACTGAACTCAATTGAATGATAATTAGTTCTTCTCATTGCTACAATTAATCACCACACAACACATAAATCTAAATTGTGGCATCAACTAGGACTCAAATCCAAATTTAAGAAAAAGATTATTTCCTTATTTATGATAAATAAGGAAACATAATTACAATTGTGTGCTTGTCATAGGTTCAAGTATATCATTAGCTCAAGAAAATATTTAATAAACAAGTGACCAAAAGAACAAACCCACACAAACATGGTGAAAACAACAATTGCAAGGTATACTTATATGGAACTTAGTATCTAAATCTAGTTAGAAGGAACATGATCCAAGTTATTGGCTTTAGTCAGTTAATGCCCTAGATGAAAATATTGAGTAGTTTTGTAGACAACCAAACACATTTACAATGGTATGTTGTTCTAGACATTGCAATAAATCAAATGATATATTAATTGCCCCCAAAATTCCAAGAATGGGGGACTGTGTTAGAGTGAATCTATATCTAGCATTAAAATGGTGGGACTGTCTTTGTAATAGTTATGTCAATCCTAAATTGAGTGCCAAGTTAGTAGCTTTAGTATCTTTAGGGAACTATAGAGATTAGGTCTAGATGTCTTGCGTTAGGCCACTAAGAGTCTAGGATTTCTAGGCTTAGGATGTAGGTTAGGTTTAGGGTAGGCTGAGGTATGTAGGGGTAGCCTAGGTTAGGTTAGGAGGTTTGAACCTCCTAGGAGGAGAAAGAAGCATATGAAGAGGATGATGAACCTCAGGTTCAACGCATTCAATGTGTACTACATTGATTTAGGCTAACAACAATGTTGGCTAGAGAGACATACCTTAGGGATTGTGCCCACCGCCATGCATCCTTAACACTCATGGAGTCAACATAACTTTGTCTTCTTAAATTCAAATTTCCTAAAATAAATCATTGATCTCCACATTCATTACGAAATATCATGATAGTCATAAATCAACCAAAAATCACCTTAAACTAGTCCTTAACAAGATCCATACCTTTGAGTGATGGGGTGCCTCCAATGTTTCTCCTCTCCATCCTACGATTCATCACATGAATTAATTATATTTTAGAATAGTAATTAAAGATGTAACAACCCCTAAAAATTAATGACTAAAGACGAATACCTGAATGATCTTCTCTTCATTTCAAGAATAAATTATTCGCTACTAAAGAGGACCAACCACGTGAAGGTGGAAGATCTTTTGGCCCCTCCCCCCTCTCACATCACTCTCATTTCCCCATACCCAATCTATCTAGATTTTACAACTATAATTATAAATGACAGTAACATTAAATGTAAGCAAAAAACATTCATAGCCATGTGATAAAACAAAAAACATGAAAGCAAATAGCATTCATGACATGTAGGAAAACAAAATACATTACATTGGACCAGAAATATATTGGATTTATATTAATAATAAAAATGTCTAATCATTTGTTTTTCTTCTTCTTCTTCTTCTTTGTCTCCATGAAAGAACAAATTAAGTCATCATCATAATTTAACTGATCCCCCACAGTTATTGGGTCTTCTTGAAGTGTTGTATCATCAGTACTCAACACCTCAAGCCATGATGAACTTCTAGTATTTCAGCGTGGAGGTTGAGGATGCGCATGGTCATCCACTGCTGCAACAACAAAAAAATTCAAGTGATATTGTTATTCACTGTTCCTAGGGAAATTGAATTAATACAGATTTAATTAAAATGTTTTATACCTGGATTAGTCGGTGCAATAGAAACAGTAGTTGGTGGTTGCATTGTTTTTTCTGCGCTTGTTGATCTCCTCTCTCGATCGACATCTACATGATCTACCATATGAAACCATATAAGTATTTAGTACAGAATATACCCTAAATATTAATACTCATTGAAAAATGGAAAAACATTAAAAATGTGCGCATACCACTATGTAATGGTCCTTCGGCAACCAAACTTGAATCAATATGGGCGTTGGGATTTGGTTCATCGGGTACATCAGGAGAATTGGTAGCATTGTTACTCTCCTGGGAATGTGGAAAAGACACACATTATTTTACATTTTAAATGAATAAAAAATATATTTTGCATTACAA
The DNA here is from genome assembly GCA_009831015.1 of Picea engelmannii. Lineage (NCBI taxonomy): Eukaryota > Viridiplantae > Streptophyta > Pinopsida > Pinales > Pinaceae > Picea > Picea engelmannii. The sequence continues at coordinate 140,842 of ML820901.1, forward strand.
GTAATCAATGAGTGAAAACTAATCGACAAGTTTTGAATTTCATTTTATTTACCATGTCCTCCAGAGAGACACATGGCAATTGCCCCAAGCTTCTTCGTCGTGCCACCATGCCATCAAAACCCTGCGTGAACCTGACCTTTATATATTCTTTTGTGGGTTCGTCGTTGAACAAATCCCCCTGCACTGAGAAATATCAAAATCATTAGTCACTAGATGCAATGAATTACATATTTTGTGACGATGATAAAAAAAAAGTAAAATGTTTAGGCGCTTACAACCCATGCCTTCAATCTCCTGTAACCACCTTGGCCCAGTTTATGTTGGTCGTGTTTGTCTTGTCTTGCCTTTATTTCCTTGGAAGTGTCTTGGAGTCTACGCAAAATTTTGAAATATGTTAGATATTGATTGTTTTCCTCATAAAGTAAACAAAAAACCATCATAGTAAATTGAAAATGCCTCTTACCATGTAGGTCTAGGTAGTTTCTTCCCTTGTGCTTTCATCGCTAATTCTCTTGCATCGAGAATAATTTTTTTCCACTTCCTCTCGGGGACAACCAAAGGGCTTTCGAACTTGGGGTCCTATACTAATTTATTCCTATACGCCTATCTAACATGTTTCAAATGTTTTCTGGTCCTTTTTAGGACTTCCGGCTTATTGAACAAGTCACCAAACTCGCCAACCAGTCGAGAGATAAGAAGGCTTTTCAATTTGGAATTTTGTTGATTCTATTAGCTTAATAATTTGTAGCTAGAAGAGGCCTAACTATCAGAGTTTTGGGTTTTTTCTAAGTGCTAGTTTTCCCAGTGGTAAAAAGGCACTACCCATTGTACAGTCAAGGCACTTAATTGAAATGGTTTTGTCATCATGAAAGACCACAAATTGCTCTGCACACTTTCAAGATTGAAGGCGTTGTGTTTTGGAAATGCTACCCAAACATGTATGCAGACGCAGCGTAAGTAGCGCTACGTGAAGGCACTACGTAATATTTCATAGAGGACAGAAGCTACATACAGGTGCAACACAGTCAGGTGCTACCTACAGGAACTGTGTAATATTCTGGCAAAAAACGAATTGTGCAAAGTTCTTTTACCAGTTTTTTCAGTAATTAACTTAAAACTTTAATTGTGAGCAGTTGAGAAGGTATTTTTGAAAACTGGAGGAGTTTTTTGTTCATAAAATTCCAAATAACAAAAACCTCTCTCATTTTTTCAAAATGTGTTATGGTTTGAGAGATATTGGATATAGAAGTGGTGCTACCCACTATGCACAACGACGCTACCTAATTTCCTGTAGTGGTACGGATTTTGATATTTTCCTTGTCGGGAGGTTGCCACCTGTCAAGGAGGATTCGAATGTCTTATCAAGGATCCATTAGATGTCAAGGGACACATGCACCTAAGATTTATCTCCAGCAAAGGCCTCATTCAATGAGGTGGAGACATTTTATTAATGACTTCCAAGAAATTCCTGAAAATTCGCAGTTTGTTGGATTTTTGTCTCTTTGATTGTTGCCACCTATCTCCAAGGCTTAGAATCCAATGGAGGAGATGGGATTCAAAATCCTTAGTTCATTTGGATGCTATTGTCTATTTAAATAAGGTGATATCTCTTGAAGAAAGGGGAAAAAGAGACACGAGAGGTCTGGGTAAAATTTCAAGATCCGTGAGGGAGATAGATAGGCATGAAAAATATCTGATTTTTAAGTTGTAGGCCTGTGATGCTTTTTTATGTAATAGAACTCAGCTGAAAATGAATTTATGTATCAGTTTGTTTTCTCTTTTCTATATAAATCGTTTTTCCATATTTCATCTTCTTGGATATGTGTTGTTGTTATAGGTTATATGTCTGCAATTTCTGTGCTGAGAGGGTTATTGTATAGGATATGCTCTATCTGTTGCCACAGGCTTATCTGAGTTTTGATTCGGTCTTAGAAAGGATTTCTGAAAACTAATTTTTTCCTCTTGCTGTTACATGGATTGAAGATCTGGATGCTCTTTGATCATTTCCAATTTTGTTTTTCTTATTTCTTCTTTCCATCTCTTTATAATCATTTTAACTGATCTTAGCTTTGTTGACTTGATTTGCTGCACATAGAATGTTAGTTCAGGATTATAGTTTCTTTTCATGGACTCCATGCCCAATGGCTTCATTTCCTTCCTGATTAATTTAACCACTCTCATAATTTCCTAAAACCCAGTTATCCAATCAAACATTTTTATTCATGATGTGCTAGGCTTGCACTTGAGCAGTCCAAGAGAAACTTCTAGCACTAACATCTTTTGGCGCCATTGTCGGGGATGGATTTGAGTAGATTGAAAAGATCCCTATGAAGAGAGACATTGCACAGCTCCAGATTTAGATGGTGACTGAAGTTGGACACCTTCAAGACTGCACATTCACCATGGTGACTCCAATGTTCAAAATATGTTGGTGACTCCACTGGAATGAGACCAATCAAATGGCTATGAAGGTTATCCTGGCTAGGAGGTTTTCCCCACTCGATTTCTCAGCTATAGAGGATTATCCACATCCTATGCCTCTTATTTATGAATGGAAATATCTGTTGCCCATATTTTATGAAGGTAAGGATGACAGCCCTGTTGAGCATGTTCATGACTTGCATAATTTGATGCAACAGCTTGACATCCATCATGAAGAAATATTGATGAAAATGTTCATGTATTCATTAGATGGGGATGCACGTAAATGGTATTTCTCGTTACCCCCTTCCAGCATTTCATCCTTGAAGGATTTCCAAAGAGTATTCAATGAACACTGCAAAAGGTTTTATCCCTCAGAAAGTATTTGTCATAATTGTTGTGAGGGATATGTAGAATGTGCTCAAGATTTGTTAGATTGTTCTACTGAATATAAAGATGAAAATGATTTATTTCATTGTCCAAATGAAAGAATAAAGAATACTCATGTATTCAGAGAGGACAACATTCATAACTTTGTTTCAGATGAAAATCATGTATATGAACAACTAGAAGCAACAACTATTGTTATTCCTGAAATGGATATTTTTAACAATTATATTCTTGATGAAATTATTGTTTTAGAGGTCGATCATAGGTATGAAGGGAAACCTTTTTTTGATGAATATTCTAATGATGATGAGCATAAATATTATCCTATATTTGATCACTATGAAGACAAGGAGTATGATGCAGAGGTTGGCCTTGTCACAGAAGACATAACCCAAATATTTGACCAGGAGAAGCCCTTAGTTGAGGCACAGGAAGAGATCATTTATACACAGCCAGAAGTAAATCAACGGTCATGAGTGGATCAACAACCACCTACGTCAATCCTTCTTCCACTTATACCCACGGTTTACAATAATCAACTTGAAGTGGAAAAATAATTATGCTATCAGTCCCATGTGTTTTGTCAGTAGTTTTATGACCCTGTAGGGGTGTATATGGAGTTGTATTTCTCAAATGTTTTCGAACCTGTAAACTTTATTGTGCCAGCAACAGTCAGAGGAGATATAGGAAATGTTTTCAAACCATTGTCATATTCCTTTTGTCTATTGTCAATCATGGGAATTATAAAGATTCATGTCAGTAAGTTTCTTGAATGGATTTGGTGGAAGTTTGCCTTCACCTAGCCCATTGTAAAATTCAGTCAGCTTTGGTTTTGTACATAAATAAGCTCCATCAAGAGCAGGTGTGTTTGCTTTCTGTTTGAAAGTAGAGTAATATAAGTTGCCAGTATGTTGTCTTCAACACTATGCATCATAGAATGAATCCACAAGCCAAAAGGATAAGGCACTGAAACTACAAGAGTTCTTAGAGCCTCACAGGGAGGACTCTATCCCCCATGGAGCCTATGTTAGCACAAGAATTTGTAGCTACAAAAGGCCTAACTATCAGAGTTTTGGGTTTTTCCTAAGTGCTAGTTTTCCCAGTGGTAAAAAGGCACTACCCATTGTACAGTCAAGGCACTTAATTGAAATGGTTTTGTCATCATGAAAGACCGCAAATTGCTCTGCACACTTTCAAGATTGAAGGCGTTGCATTTTGGCAATGCTACCCAAACCTGTATGTAGACGCAACGTAAGTAGCACTACGTAAAGGCGCTGTATAATATTTCATAGAGGATAGAAGATGCATACAGGTGCAACATAGTCGGGTGCTACCTACAGGCGTTGCGTAATATTCTGGCACAAAACGAATTGTGTAGAGTTATTTTACCAGTTTTGAGTAAATAACTTAAAACTTTGATTGTGAGCAATTGAGAAGGTATTTTTGAAAACTGGAGGAGGTTTTTGTTCATAACATTCCAAATAACCAAAACCTCTCCCATTTTTTCAAAATGTGTTATTTTTTGAGAGATATTGGATATATAAGTGGCGCTACCCACTCTGCACAACGACACTACCTAATTTCCTGTAGTGGTCACAGATTTTGATATTTTCCTTATTGGGAGGTTTCCACCTTGTCAAGGAGGATTCAAATGGATTCTCAAGGATCAGTTAGATGTCAAGGGACACCTACACCTAATATTTATCTCCAAAAAAGGCCTAAGGAAATGAGGTGGAGACATTTTATTAATGGCTTCCAACAAATTTCTGAAAATTAGCAGTTTGTTGGATTTTTGTCTCTTTGATTGTTGCCACCTATCTCCAAGGCTTAGAATCCAATGGAAGAGATGGAATTCGACATATTTAGTTGATTTGGATTCTATTATCTATTTAAATAAGGTGATATCTCTTGAAGAAAAGGGAAAAAGAGTCTCGAGAGGTCTGGGTAAAGTTTCAAGATCCGTGAGGGAGCTAGATAGGCATGAAAATTCTCTGATTTTTAAGTTGCAAACATGTGCTTCTTTTTTATGTAATAGACCTCAGTTGACAATGAAGTTATGTATCAGTTTTTTTTCTCTTTTATGTGTAAATCATTTTTCCATCTTTCATCTTCTTGGATATCTATTGCTGCTATAGGTTATATGTTTGCAATTTCTGTGTTGAGAGGGTTATTGTATAGGATATGCTCTATCCCTTGCCATAGGCTTATCTGAGTTTTGATTCGGTCTTAGAAAGGATTTATGAAAACTGAGTTTTTCATCTTGTTGTTACATGGATTGAAGATCTGTATGCTCTTTGATCATTTCGAGTTTTGTTTTTCTTATTTCTTCTTTCCATCTCTTTATAAGAATTTTAATTGATCTTAGATTTGTTGACCTGATTTGTTGTAGATAGAATGTTAGTTCAGGATTACAGTTTCTTTTCATGGACTCCATGCCCAATGGATTCATTTCCTTCTTGATTAATTTAACCACTTTGATAATTTCCTAAAACCTAGTTATCCAATCAAACATTTTTATTCATGATGTGCTAGGATTGCACTTGAGCAGTCCAAGAGAAACTTATAACGCTAACAGATTCCATCGTAGTCGAATGGTCAGCCCAAAAAGTTCTAATGCATAGTCATGAAAACTATTGTAGAACACGTTGTTTCATGTAAAACATCGTCATAATTAGTAATTTAAATCTCACTGATATGTGATTTTTTAAACAATTATATAACAGGAATCTCGATAAAGACATATATTAAATACCTGGTAGATGTACTATTTTTAGAGGAACCATGTCCTGGTCGACCAAAAATGATACCATGGTTGTTCTTGTGCTTTGGATACATGTAGCACCAGGGTAACAATCAACATAAGAGTGATCAATTTCATGATCATGTACACCACCTGCACGATCTGGCGTGTGCTGTGGGGGCATGGAATCACCCCTAGAAGGTATAGAATCGATCTTAGGCGGAACACTTGGGGCGGAAAATATCCTCGTGGCTACGTGGCCATACGGGTTCGCTGTTGCAGTTCTGCTATTGCTACCAAGACCTTCCCCTTCCCCTCTCATCGATTTCACAAAATTATACAATGAGAAATATGTGTTAATTGCATATATCAAATTACAAAATTTAAAACCAAAAATTAATATTGTTAGATGACATGACTTACCCCATAATTTGTTATCTTAACACGTAATTCAACTATCCTTAGGAAATCCTCATCTGTTTCCAGCCCAGCAGTGACCAAATCCAGGAATTCCCTATTGGCCTTTCTTAGGGACAATTCTATTGTCTGGAAGGGATCTCTAGAATCAAATATCTCTTCATCGCTTATATATTCATCGTTTTCGGTTGATGTGGTGCTAGGAATGGGTCCTTTTCCCTGATCAATGCCTTTTCCATGCACAAGGCCTTTTCCCCGATCACCACTCTGGCAAAATTTCAAGAAGAATGTTAGTACATGCAAGAAATATTGGAAAAACAATATATGAAATAATGGAATATTGGCAAATATTATAAAATGAAACATTCACACATACAAATTAGCAAATATTTGGAAATGAAACATCAAGAAAAATTTAGCAAATGTAACATTCATAAATAAAATAAAATTTCGTCACAAATGAAACATTAACAAATTAAGTAATCCCTTTTTAAGTTTGGGTATAATGGATTTTGTATTTTAGCAAAAGAAGATGCTCCTGGGTCAACTCGATTCACATTGTAATTGACCAGCAACTCTTCGCCTGATGTTATTGCTTTCATCGCACATACAAATATCCTATTACCTTCACGCTCCTCAAAAATGAAATTAGGTTCCTTTCTTGTCGTCCTAGGCCTTGTACTGTTTATAATACTTGCAATATTCCCCTATGCCTTTGGCCTTCCATCAATATACATAGTTGCTCCTTTATTTTTATTATTGTCTTTCAACTATATATAATTTGCGGTGAGTGCGTATCTCTGCATACTAGGCATATATTGGACCAGCCTCAATCATACTCCATAAGTGTAACATGGTCCAACATACTCAAACAATTCAACCAATCTTCCATATTTTACCTTTATGCCATCCATGGAGAATAAACCAAGGCCATGGATGGATGACAGAGCAATGGGATACATCCTCTCATTAACAAAGAAGTCGGTGTCCAACTTTGGCAGTTCCTTGGGTACCCATTGTTTCAGTAGGTGTTTGTACCTCAAGGGAATCTCGATGTCACCTATGCTCTCATCGTCATAAGAGCATGATCCTCCTTCAGCAAGAAAGAATTTCATGCACCTACCAAACTTTCTTCTGACCTTTTCACCTCTAGTTGATTTTGCCTTGTTACGTGTGTTGGATATGTTTTCCCTTGTCCCTCTCGAAATTTCATCGCTCGAGCTAGATGATAGGTCTAATAGATACATATTTGGTTGTACCTAAACTCCATCGAGGGAGAAGGAAACGTTAGGAAAACGATCTTCATATTATAGTATAGCTAAAGATAAACATTGAAAAGATAAGGGAAATGTAAGGATATTTCTCATGATAACTATAACTAACTCATTATTAACTATCTCACTATTAGAAAGACATTAATTATATTGACTCCACTCACCCTTTTCTGAGACTCTTTTTTCTTTTCTGACTTTTCATCTTCCTCATTAATTAATAAAGTGATTTCCATTTGTGCTTTCCATTTTAACTCAACAACAAAGTGATATTTGTGTGTCCTATCAAAGAGAGGGAAACACAATGATTTTCTTATATGCAAAATAGAAAATCGTGTGCCCTAACAAATAAAAATCATTCCATAACATAAGCTTTTACAGGTTGAGTATGATGATCCCATTCCAATCTATTGTGATAATACAAGCTCCATCAGTATCTCAAAGAACCTGGTGATGCACTCCAAGAAGAAGCACATTCCAATCAAGTATCACTTTCTACAGGAATAAGTTGCAGAGAAGAATATCAGAGTTGAATATGTGGGAACAAAAGAACAAGTGGCATACATATTTACAAAACTACTTCAACAGGAGTAATTTCTACTCCAAAATGAATGATTTTGAATTCTTATCTTATATGTCTTCGATTTACACGAGGAAGAACCATAAAGAGGACAGTTCAGGTCAAGAGATCAGTTTTAGGAATAGTTTTGTCAGGGGGAGTGTCCCCAAGGACAATTCGGTTAGGGGGAGCATCTTCGGATGGAAAGATACCTTTGCCATTCATGACAAAGGGGGAGAGATTTATCGAATGCAGAGCACAGAGGCATGGTTCTAGGGGGAGTGATGGTCACAGGGGGAGCATGAGTGATATGACTTTAGTATTTCATGACATGACTTCAGTATTGCATCAAAGTGTTTCCATCAATGACAAAGGGGGAGATTTTGTATTAGTTGGGTTGGTTGTCATTGATGTCAACCCTTGAAGAAAGTCTCGTAGCACAAAGGTTTGGGTATGGACCCCCATTTTTTTTATGGATAATGGTATGAGTTTTGACATATTTACAAGTAATACTATTCTAGATGGATAGTACATGTCATGTCATTTCCGAAGGTATGTGGAATGTCACATAACTCCTCACGGTTAGAGAGTTATGGCTGTGTGAAGTTGGAGAACCCTCATGAGTCATCTAGAAGCCCCAAAAGGTCAAAGTAGTCAAAGTGTTTGCAAAAGAAATTATTTAAATAATAAATTTAATGGAGAACTCCCTAAAATAAGGAATGTGGGATGCTACATGAAAGTATAAATAAGAGGCAAGGATCTCTCATTTAATCACACTTGAACCTATTGAATATCATTGAATATCTATTTTGTGAATGATTATTTGGGCAGGTATTATTGATAGAGAAAAGTGCGATAGAAAAATGGTGGCACAAAAAGTGTGGTAGAAAAATCATCGTAGAAAAAGTGCCATAGAAAAATCGCGGCAAAAAAATCATGATAGAAAAATCATGGCAGAAAAAGTGCGACAAAAAAAGTGCGGTAGAAAAATCACGGCAAAAAAATCGTGGCAGCAACATAGTTGGGGTCTATTTATGAGAGATATGGCACATCTTGTTTGAGGTATGTTTTGTGAGATAGGGTTTATCTCTTGAGATGGTATTGGATTTTCATTATCGTTGCATATATCAGATATTTTGAGGGATATAGTTGGTATTTTGTTGTTGGTATTTGGCATATGGGTATTGGTCTTTTGGTTGTGATGTGTTGTTGAATTTATTGGTTTAGATTGAGGCTACATAATAGTGAGGTTGTGGCACATTGTTTGATGTAAGGGTCTATGGTATTTGGTTTATGGATAGAGTGATGAATTGTTAGATAACTTCTCATGGTTATATTTGTGTATGTCTTTGGTATATGGTTGAGGTACATGTTGGGTACATGGTTGAGACAAGTAGTTGATGAGTTTTCACATACATGAGGTTTATAGTTGATGATGTTGGTACATCTTGATGAGTCATAGTTGATGTGCAGTTGATGCATGGTACATGTTGATTGGTGCA
>ML820901.1:169053-186085 GCA_009831015.1 Picea engelmannii
CATCTTGTACTTGAACATTTAAGTGGGGTAAAAGGAGGTTTCCCCCTCGAAGAGGCTTATTATCTGAAATTATCTCTTTTTCAAGGCGTTGAGTACTTTTTTTCAGGTTTTTCTATGCTATATTGATATTTGGTTCTTAACATTGTTACAGGTTATTGGTACAGGTTGACAGTGGTAGTGGTTGATTCAGTGAAAGTGACAAGTTGTATACATTTTTCATTTATATTTCAGGGTGGTTGGACGGGGCAGGGGCAGGTGGTTGTATCCACCTTTCGGTTGTAGCTGGAGAACATAGGGGGTTGTAGCCTCCTTCTAGTTGTAGCCAAATAATTGGGGAGTTGGATCTTCCCTCAGGTTGTATCCTGAGAAACTAGGGGTTTGGAGACTCCTTCCAGTTGAAACTGGAAAATAAAGGAAGCTGGTTCTTTTGATGAATGTAACTCTTAAATACATATAAGAAAAAGAATTATTTGGTTTTCTCTCGCTTTAGGTTTCCATGTAAAACACTGGTGTACTGTGTATATGTATGATTACTCATTTGTTCATTGTTTATTTACTCTGCAACCATTGGATGATAATGCTACATTGATATAACACTTGCATTTTGTGGTTGAAAAGGATTGAATTGCTCTATTACTGATTCATCCCCCCCCCTCTAAGTAATCCAACAGTGGACCCATAATATGCGTTCCATGTGTCATCCTGATTTATGCTTTTCACAAAACTTTTGTGCCAATTGGAACTTGACATGTGTCACCCGTCAATTGGGCCATGTGTCATCTCCATATTTCTTCCACGTATCACCCCCTGGTGTGTAGCTGCTAATGAAACCCTGAAAGTTCAAAAATTCAGTGTTTTGGGGAATTGGTGTATGTTGTTGTAAGATCCTCCGAAGTACGAATCTTTGGAACACCCTAGTAACGATACTCTGGAAAGTCTCTACGAGGGTTCGCTAATTCGACGTTCAAGAGAATTTAAGGTAAAATGTTCTAAGAACTTCTGAAGCCCAAAGTTCCAAAGCTCCAAATTCATGGAGCTTCGAATAGCACATTGTAGCTAAGCGCATGGTCCTACTCACGGTCTTATGAGGTTTCCACTGAAGTAAATGGGCTAGCACCTGAAATTTTGTGTTTTTGAGGAGGAAAGGGGATAAAAGAAGGAGTCTGTGGGTTTTTTATTTGTATGGACCTACACCTAAAGAAGTAAAGAGGGTCTGTGTAGTTTATGAGAGGATCCAACATGGGTTCACAAACTAATTCAGCTCTGAAGAAGAAGAAGAATTGTACAAGAATTACCTCCCAGGAATGATGATTTTCAAATATCCATAACTTTCTGGTCAAGACTTAGAATTGATCATGGAAGTAGTAATTAGAAAGGCATTGAACATTAGAATATAGCTACTCACTCATAAAATTGACCTAGGAAGGCAATTTGTAGGAAAATCAGAAGAAATAATTCTAATACATTGTGGAACCAGAATTGAGCATAATTTCCTGAATTTGTTAAAACAATCAACCTAACAAGTTTTGTTGGCTGCACATTTTGTAGAGTTAACAATTGTTAGATCAGAATAGGATAAAAAAAGAGTGTAGAGGGATGGGAGATACACAGGGGGAATACAACTAGGAAGATGAGATTAGATGGATGGATGTACATATAGGTACTAAAGGTACAAACTCAAATGGACATGGAGAAGGAAAGGAAGAAAGCATGAACTTGGTAGAGACCGTTAAAAATTTGCAAAAGTATGTCCGAAGTCATAAATTTGATAATGAAAGGCTTATGAAATCCAAGGAGAAACAAGATTACTTCAACATAAAGTTAATGCAGAGCTTGGACATAATAGAAAAGAAGATGGATATGGAGAATGGCTCAAGAAAATCAGGAAGTCATAGGTATCCTGATGAGAAAGGAAGAATAAGAAGTGTTAGAAGACATCACCATCACTCCACAAGGCATTCCAATAGGAGATCACCCAGTAGCTCAAGTCCATCCCCTATCAGGAAGCATAAGAAGAGGTCTGGGGTGGAGGAGATACAAGGATAAATGAATAAAATAAACCTCCTACATTTGATGGCGAGCACAAGAAGGATGAAGATACACAGACATGGCTACTGGGAATGAGAAAGTATTTTCAATTACATAATTACTCTTCACATGCAGAAGGAATAATTTCCATTTATCATCTCAAAGGAAAGGCATCCATGTTGTGGGACAAATTTGTGTAGGTGCAACACATTAAAGGGAAAAATGTTACTTGGAAGGAATTCAAGAAGTATTTTCAAAAGAAATATTTGAATAAGAGATATTATGACAAGAAAATGAAGGAGTTATTTGAACTCAAGCTTGGGAGTATGACCATAGATGAATATGAAATAATGTTTTTAGAACTTCTAAAGTATGTTTCTTTCATCAAGGATGAGGCAATTAAGATTCAGAGGTATTTGAGTGGGCTTCCATCATTCATCAGTCACAAGATACAATATTATGATCCCAAAACATTGGAGGAGACCATAATGAGAGATAAATGCCTATATGATTAACATAAAGGAAGGCCAACTTTCCAAAAATATTTGGAAGACAAGAAGAAATACAAGATGGAATGGAGGAAGAAGGGGAATAAGCCACCATTTTTCATAAATAATCCTCATGGACAACCAACTTATAGAGAACCCAGAATAATTAGGACAGGGTGGAAAAGGCCAAGGAAGCCACCTATTCAATGTTGGGGTTGTAAAGGAGATCATATCTATAAATATTGTCCCCACAGGAGTGAAAAGGTGAAGATTGTTCACAATGTATAACAAGTTGAAATAGTGGAGGATATGGGCATAAGTGTACCTAGGATCTATGTAGCCCTATGAAACAAGCAAGAAGAGTTTCAGTCACATCTGATTGAAGTGGAAGTTGATATCAACAACCAAACCATTGTTATTTTAATTGATTCAGGAGCTATTCATAGTTATATAGATCCTAAGATGGTGGAAAGATTGCATTTTCCAAGAAACAAGCATGGAAAATATTAGTTGGTGTAGCTCGATACCAGATCCAAACGAAACGTTAATGACATGGTTAAGTCATGTCCAATGGACATGAATGGGCTGAGCACCAGGGAATATTTGAATATCTTTCCTTTCGGTTCCTATAATTGTATAAATGGTATGGATTGGTTGGAAAAACACCATTATATCATGGATTTTTATAATAAAGAATTCACTTGATGGGATAGAGAAGGGAACCTAAGGAAAATACAGGTAATTCCTAGGGAATAACTGTAAGAGAAATCTTGAGATTGCAGTTGAAGAAAAGTTATAGGAAAGGGTGTCAAATATCTATAGCTCATATGGAAGAGACACCTAAATATAGGGTTTCAAATATTGAAGATTATGCATTCCTAAAAGAGTTTGAGTATGTATTTAAAAGAATACCATGGTTACCCCCTGAAAGAGATATTGATTTGTCCATCAATATGATGCCTGGAGAAACTCCAGTATCCAAGACCCCTTACAGGATGAGTACACAAGAATTAAAGGAGTTGCAAATAAAAATTGAAGAGCTTTTGAGGAAGGGGTATATAAGCACAAGTGTGTCACCTTGGGGTTCTCTAGTATTATTTTTGAAGAAGAGGGATGGAACATTGAGACTTTGTATTGACTTTAGGCAATTGAACAAGGTAACTATAAAGAATAAGTATCCTTTTCCAAAGATCGATGACCTCTTTGATCAGTTGAGGAATCAAAAAATATTCTCCAAGATTGATTGCAGGTCATGTTATCATCAGGTAAGAATTAAAGAAGAAGACATCAACAAGGCTTTTTTTAGAACAAGGTATGGGAATTATGAGTTCACAGTGGTGCCATTTGGGTTATCAAATGCACTAGTTGTCTTCATGTGTTTAATGAATGGTATTTTTAGATAATACTTAGATAAGTTTGTCATTTTATTTTTTTATGACACTCTTATATATTTTAATTTAGAAGAAGAGCATGAGAAAAAATTGAGGATGGTACTACATGTATTAATGGAGAATCAGTTGTATTCCAATTTGAGCAAGTGATCATTTTTTCACAAGAGGATTAATTATCTGGGACATATCATATCAGAGGAAGGGATAACAGTGGATCCTGAAAATATTGAGGCCATTAGAGGATGGTCGGCACCAAAGAATGTAACAAAATTTAGATCATTCATGGGCCTTGTAGGATACTATAGAAGATTTATTGAGGGATTCTCAAAGATTTCACACTCCCTCACTTCCTTGCAAAATAAGGGAGTGAATTTTCAATGGACATTGGAGTGTGAAAAGAGTTTCCAACACTTGAAGAAATTATTAACAAGTTCTCCAATAATAAGGATTGTTGATCCAAATGAATAATTCATTGTATGCACTGATACATGTAAACAAGGACTTGGTAGAGTCCTCAATAAAAAATGATATGTTGTATGTTATGAATCAAGGAAGTTGAAGGAGCATGAAAGACACTATGCTACTCATAATTTGGATTTGGCAATCATAATGCATGCCTTGAATATGTGGAGGCACTACCTCATGGGGAAAAGCTTCGAGTTAAGGAATGACCACCATGGTCTGAAATATTTATTTGAAAATCCAACTCTAAATGCCAGACAAAGCAGGTGGTTAGAATTTATCAGTGAATATGACTTTGATATAAAGCATATCAAAGGGAAACAAAACAAGGTGGTCGATGCACTCAGCAGAATATTGCATAAGTTGCATGCTACAACCATTTGCATGTATCAATCAGATTTGAAAGATAGAATCTTAGTGTCTACAAAATCATATTTGCAATACATCAAAATAATAACAATGTTACAACAAGGTATTTTGCAGCATAAAATTGAAGACTATAAGCTGGGAAATGATGAAATTCTCATGTATAGAGGAAGAATTTATGTACCAAATTCCCAAGAATTGAAAAATATAATATTCAGAGAGATGTGTAATGTACGTTATGCTGGGCACCCAGGGTATCAAAAAACTATTTCTGCTGTCAAGAGACAATATTATTGGCCAGGCATGAAGAATGAAGTTGTTGAGTGTATTGTCAGATGTTTGGAGTATCAAAAGGTCAAGCATGAGCATAGACACCCAGCTGGTTTGCTACAACCATTACCCATTTCTGAGTGGAAATGGGAAGTTGTAACAATGGATTTAATCATCAAACTACCCAAAACAAGCAAGTAACATGATTCTATTATGGTAGTGGTGGATAAGCTTACCAAAACTGCCCATTTTATTCCAGTGAAGCTCACTCACAAGGGAACCAACATTGTTGATATTTATATGAGATAAATTTCTCAACTACATGGTATACCAAATAAAATTGTTTCTGACAGATATCCAAAATTTACATCAAATTTCTGGAAAGGATTATTTAAAGGATTTGGAACAAATTTGAATTTTAGCACAACTTATCATCCATAATATGATGGACAAACAGAGAGGGTGAATCAAGTGATTGAGGATATGTTAAGGATGTATGTGATGGATAAACCATCAAAATGGGAAGACTACCTACACTTGGTAGATTTTTCTTATAACAATGGGTATCGAACATCTCTAAAGATGATCCCATTTGAGTCACTTTATGGTAGAAGATGCAACACACCTGTAAGTTGGGACAACCCAACAGATAGAGAAGTGGTTGGGCTAGATTTACTTAAGGAAATGGAAGAGAAGATGTCAAAAACAGAGAAGAATTTAAGGGTTGTTGAAGACGAGAAGAGAAGCTATGATGATAAGGGAAGAAATCACAAGGAATTTAAAGTGGGTGACCATGTTTTCTTGAAAGTAAAAGCCAATAGAAGTTCCCTAAAGTTGGGAAATTGTTCAAAATTGGTAGCTCATTATTATGCATTGCTTGAAATCCTGGAGAGGATTGGGTCTATAGCACACATACTTACATTACCTGCATCAATGTCTATTCATAATGTATGCCATGTATCATTGATAAAAAAATATGTACCTGATGTTAATCATGTTATTGATTGGAATGTGATTCAGGTGGAGCAAGAAGGTTCCTTTCAGGTGCATCTGGCGTGCATACTAAACCGGAAGATCAAGAAGCTTTGGAATTGATCCATAGAGATAGTAAAGAGCCAATGGACCTAGTATGGTCCTGAGGATGCAACTTGGGAGAATGAGGATAATATGCGGCCAAAATAACCACATATTTTTTAAGGTTTTTAAAATTTTGGTGGTAAATGTGTATATATATTTCATTGAGGACAATGCATAAATAAGGGGAGGGGGATGTAACACTCCGAGACCGAGTCCCAATTGTAAATTTGAATATGTTTTATAGGTTGGTGAACCAGGTTATTATAGGATAGAAGGATTATGTGATTATTAGGCCAGAGTGCCTAGATGCTAAAGTCTAATGAGCCTATTTTTGTATATCTAAACACTGATATCATTAATAAAATACATCTCTATGTGTAGACCAACCACGATAAAGAGCAGGGGGGGCTAAACTCCACTAGGAAGGAAAGGGAGGGCTAACAACCTAGAAAGGGGGCTAAGCTAGATGGCCTAATGCCAAAGGAATATTATAATATTATTCTTAAGGATTAAGGTATGGATATAGATTATGTTATCCTAAGTTCTTATGGGAAGAGAATGAAATACAAGTAGTTATAAACGAGCTCTTGGAAGGCCATGTGTCATCAAGGGAACATGAAAATAAATGTGGGGGAGTCGCCATTTATTGGAACCATTCTTCCCATTCATGAGTCACTATATTCTCTCTATCACTCGACCTCTCCCTCTTGCATGCACGCCTTGAGAAATAACCATACCCTTATTGTTATGCACAATGCACATGTACCTTACTTGAGCATATGATGTACCTTACCCAAACGATTATTGCACCTTATCTAAAGTTCGTTATTTCCATCACCAACACACTACCTTGAACGTTGTTGCTGCCATCACCATTCCTTCCCTAAATGTCATTGTTTCCATCACCTATTCCATACATGAATTATGTTGATTCCTTCACCTAAGCCTGTCCTTGGTTGACTTAAGAGTTGGACTGAAGAAGTGGGTTGTCAGGCCCATGGTTTTGAAGAGGTAGGTTGTCAGGCCTGTGGATTGAAGAGGCAGGTTGTGAGACCCATGAGAAACTCTCTCCAAGCAAGATAAATGTTTGGAATTGATTTCTTGAGGGAGCCCAACTGTAGCTACAGTGCTCTAAGACTTCTTGTTCGGCCTATTGTTGAATGCCTGGAAGGGAAGTGGGGCAGACGAAGGAATCTTGAGAAGAGAAGGGGCACACTTTCGAGGGTGGGAAAAACATGTGGGGAATGAGAGACTGTGAGTTTCTAGTTTGAGTAGGAACCTAATGGAGTTGTTCCTACTATCTGAGATACATCAACCTAGCTAGGAATCCCTTTACCTAGGTGGAGTTTAGTTCCATCTTGGGGGTGACCCACTACTGAGAGTTCTGAGCAGCATGGTCTAAGGTTGGGAGGATAGTTGAAGGTCTACATGCAGTTGGTGGTCTTATATCAAACATAAGTATCAATTGTGTGTTAATTTATATGCCTTGTATTTATACATGCATTTATTTCTATGGGTTTATCTTGTGTATGTTGCATGTGTATTCCTACTGTTATTTCCACATGAATCTGTGTATTGTAGTATATATATGATTTTAGCCTTTAGATTCTTGATATATATATATATATATATATATATATATATATATATATATATATATATACAGATGGAATGAAATTATTTATATGTGGCATAGCCCAATAGTCTAAGGATGGGGATATTACACTAAAAAGACACAACCTTTTTCCCTAATAATATATCCCTTCTTAGGGGTGTCATGCTTCACATAACTAGCAACCCATGACATGATTCTAGTCGGGGATATTTGATACATTCAAAGAAATGAAGAATAGATGATATTTCAACTCATACCACTCAAGAAATCCAATTCACTTAGAGTTATGGACCAATTTTGGAGGCCTAGTCATCTCCTTCCATCACTCTATAAAATCAAAGAAACTCTATGGTAGAAAGGATAGAACTAAGATTAAATTTACACTTCTAGAGCATAGAGGAGATTCATCATCCATCCTCTTTCTTGAAATTCAACCTTAACTTGAGAGAGGTATAAGGAGGCAATGGAGCCAAGGGTACTAGAGAGGTTTGCATCAAGACTCAAGGCTTATGGTAAAATTGATGTAATTTTGTCTACTTTTGATTAATATAGATCAATATTGTTTCTCCCTTTCAAGGCTTGTGTAATCAATGATTACATCTTACTTATGAAAGTTTAGTCTCTCCTTGAATAGATTAAAATATATCTAGTTCAAAATTTCTTCCTTTAGCTTGGATAGATTGGAGAAAGGTGTTTCTTTTCTTTTGTGTATAGGTAAAAGGGTGATATAGAGATGGAGAGGGATATCAATAGTTGAATCATCGAAAGACATGCGAGGATAACCTTCATAAATAAGGTTCACTTTCCATCCAATATTATAACATAATAAAACAAATTTGATTGATCTAGGCTGTAAAATTATTGTTGTCTATCCCTCTATTTGAATTGGATCGAGGGCAGATCCAATGGAGATCTAGTTAGTCCATTGAATGAAATCCTCCATAACATCTTCAACATTCCCCATAAAATAAAGAAAAAATAATATTAAAGAATCATTATACTTCATTAGGTGTTGATTTTCATTAAATAACGTGTGAAAAGGAGGATTTATGATGATTTTATTTTCATTGAAGCTATATGTAGTGGTATTCTTTGGATCCGGTAATGACTTTTCTCCTCTCCTTGTATATTGATAATTCACTATCTATGGGAAAAAAAAAATCTTATGAATTGTCATTGAAATATTGGATCTATAACTAGGTTTGGATAGTTGTAAAAAAAAAGGTTTTTATTTCACTATCACGATTTGTCTTATAAGAATGCTATGAAATGTCATTTTTGGACTCTTTAAGGATGGGATCAAATTGTAGTTGCATTGTAGTGGAATATTATTTGATATTTTTCTCTTGGTATTTTAAAATTTTCAGTTTGCATTCTTATGTGTCCAATCTAGTATTTTTGTAGACAATACAATAGTTGAGGACACTGAAGAAATCCTTGAGTTTTCATTAGCGTGGCTATTTATGTAAGGATAATTCAATATTGGATTCTTCTCTTGAAACAATATTAAGTGAGTTATATGTTGCTAATTGGAAGATTTTTCTTTATGTAGTATGAAAGTTGCAAACAATGGCCACATGAAATGGAGTATTGATTTCATGGCTGGAAAATGTAGCAATCAAGAAAATTTTAAAGCCTGTGTCATTTTTCTGAGTATATATTGAGGCATAATGGTTGGGATTCTTGCTGTGAGGAACACATTTTATAGATAATCAACCAAAAATTCATTATCTTTTAACAAACGAATCACTGAACCTTTAGGGATCCTTTCGTAGTTTCCTATTACTTTAGGGGGGGAAATCATCTATATTGATGTTATGGAAGTTCACGACCCCTTGGATTTTACTTTACTCCATGGGCGAGATTATTTCTATGCCATGAAAGCTATTATGTCCACTCTCTTTCAATTTATATATTTCCCTCATAATGGAAAAATTGTGATTATCGATCAACTTTTGTTTGTTGGCCCCGATTTGATTTCCAGCCACCCACCTTCCCTAAATGGTCCTTATATGCTAGTGGTATCTCCCTCAAAAAAAAATTATTATGTAGTGACGTGCCCATACCTTTTACTACTGATGAAAATGATCCCCTCACTATATGTCCGAATTCTTTTGAATTAGATCCGGTAGTGGACATGGTGATCTCTTCAATAGGGATATTAGAGGTTGATATCCTTACCCCTATTGTGGCCCTCAACATGTATTCCTTCTAGAACATTATTATTTCATCCAATGAAGATCTCCTAGAAGCCATAATCGAGGTAGGTCCCTTGACATATATTCCTTCGAGAGAATTTTCCTCTTGGAAGCCATGATCAAGAAGAGGTTGTGGGCATAGTTCTCTCTTCTATGTCAAGCTCGTTAAAAAATTAATCAAAGATCTGGAGATCAAAACCATAGGATATGAGCATAGTTCTATTCATGTGTCAATCTCGTTAAAAAATGAAACATTTTCCTCTCCCGTTAAGTCGAGTCTTTCATTATAAATCTTACATGAACCTTCATTTCATCCACCCAGGTTAGTTAGTCCTCTTTATTCCTCCCTCTCTCATGAACATTTTTCTATTAGTAACTAGGAGTCTATTCTTATATATAAATTGGTGATAGGATAAAATTCCGTGAATGAAATGAAGCTTTGGGGGCATGTCTCCAACCTCTGGTTATCATGATGGAGTTGAGTTGCTATCTTCTCAAGCTGGGGGAAAAGTACCAACCACCCATGGGTATCCTCCCTCGAAACCTTTGGACATTACGTTGGGAAGTTCCGAGAACAATTATTTTTCGGTTTTAAGCTCGTTAAATAATGAAACTAGTTCCAAGCATAGTTTATTTTCTAGCTTCAATCTCATGAAAAGATGAAATCTACCCAAGCATAGTTTTACTTCGTTTTCAAGATTGTATAAAAATGAAACCAATCCCGAGATTAGTCTTTTTTCTTTCTCATACTCGTAAATACATGAGAATAGGTTACCAAGCTTATCCTTTGTTCTTTCTCGTGCTCGTAAATACATGAGAATAGGTTACCGAGCTCAGTATTTGTTCTTTCTCGTTCTCTTAAATACATGAGAATAGGTTACCGATCTCAATATTTTTTCTTTCTCATGCTCATAAATACATGATAATTTGTTATCGAATATAATTTTATCACTTTTTCAGAATCGTAAAAGATATATAGAAAAGGAACCCTTTGGAGTCTCCTTTAATCTCTTTTAAGACTCCCTAAATGTGAAAAGATTGTTGATCTATATCATTGTCTTTCATGCTCATTAAAGTGAATTAGAAAGAACATCCATCGAGCAATAGTTTATCTATTTTTTGGTCTCATCAAACTATTTACAAAAAATGAATACCCTGACCATCTTGCTTAGGAGAGTTATCATGAGTATTATTTTATACTTTTTCGGGGTTAGGAGACTAAAATTACGAAAAAGTCCCTCAAGATTCTTCTTTAACATCTTTTCAAACTCTCTAACTATGAAAAGGACATCTATTTTACCTTATTTGGACTCGTAAAACTTTACATTGAAGGACCCATATGTGATCGAACGCTTACTTCTTTCAGTTCATTAAGCATGGTAAGAGGGGATCATTGAAGATTAGTTATACTAAGAATCTGTTATCCTTCTCGAGATCCTTAAACAACAAAGAGGTACTCACCAATCATGGTGGGGGGGGAATTGGGAAGTGTGTCATTTTTTTGAAAAATTATGGTAGTTATTTGTCATCCTTGAATGTGACACATGTCTACATTATGTTGTACAGTTGGGTAATCCATTTTTCTTTGAGTCATTTGAATTCCATGTGTCATCACACTCTTTTGACTCATTTGAAGAGAACCTTTGGTTTTCATCATGCTCTATGCATCATCATACTCTTTTGAATCCTTCGAAGAGAACCTTTGGTTGTCGTCACACTATGTTTGGATCCTTTCCTCATCAATTCAAATGTTTCCAAGTCAATTTTTATGGAACACAATGTTCAAGGGAAGTATCAACCTTACAAACACTCTGAAATATTCATACCTGTGTCATTTTGTCCCCATTTGATCCATCACTATTCATCACTATCCTACATTTTTTTCATGTCGATGAAGGGGGGATACAACATGGCCCTCCTTTGAAAATCTAATTCATCACATTATCCAGGAATTAGACTTAGAAACCAATTAGTACATTGGATCTTGCATTCCTCAATGGAATGTTTCCTCATTTTCGAAAAAGGGTTTATATCATTGACCTCTGATTGGAATATTCCATCGAGTGTTTGAATTCAACTCATTGATTCATACCTGTTGGATTGTACTAGGGTACCTTTGGAGTCATTGACATCATTGATGATTTCCCACATAATTTTTAATGGTATACATTAATGACTGGTAATCAAGTGGTTTCTACGATGTTCAACATCAAGACATCTATTCACATGTCTAGAATCATACCATTTCGGGATTAGGATGAAGACCCTGGGTTGGGCACTCATTCTATTATGTTCTTTTCCCAGTTTGTGTTGGAGATCATTTGACACTACTGTATATAATGTCACATAGATCCACTTTGTATTGGTATGTGGCTATGTTTTTTTGTCATAGCTCCACTGTGTATTTTTTCATGGCTACAACCTGACTTAGTCATGGAGGTATGGATCAACATTAAATGTTCAATGGCCATATCCTTATTCAATGCTTTCATGGATCTGCAGTGTATTGGTTGGTGACCATAATTTAAGACCATTTTGTACTGAGCATGTGTATTCCTACCTCGGGATGATTCATATATATGTTGTTTGATGTTTGTTTACATCTTCAATCTGGATCTTCTATTCTATCACCCCTTGGCACACATCATTTTCTAAAGTGATTCCACCATAATTTTCTCTTTTGAACTCACACTTTAGGGGGCATCTATTACACACCAAATTCCCACACTACTAAGTGTCACACTTGAATGTTGTAGTGTCATTACCATGTGATAATATTTTCCATAATCCATAGGTATGTAGAAGGAGAAACTAATTATGTGAAGGTCAAAATACTATGTGCACATGTATTATTATTTTTATTTAAAAAAACTAAATTAATTTAGTGTGAGAATCCACCTCACATTTAGTTTCCTAATCATAAGGAGAAGTTGAGATTCTCATGGGTGCTCGAGATATTTTCTCAAACCAATATCCTAATTTGATATATCTTGAGAGATATTTCCTCCTTAAAAACCTTGAGAGATATTTTCTCCCTAAAATCCTTGAGAGATATTTTCTCCCTAAATATCTTGGAGATCCCAATTTAGTGGATCTAGTGAGTGATCTTCTCCTTCAATTCTTGAGATAGTTTTAAAATGGAAAATTATTTAAATTCCTTACGTGGGAGCTTAGGGGAGGGCGTTCTAAGAGTTTGAAACCTTTTTACTTGTGACATTCAAGAGAGAGTTGGAGAATCATTCTCATTATTGTCAGGTGGTGCACAAAGGGGGAAGGAAAGGAGAAGCTTGGAGGAAAGCTTGCACCACATCGAAACGGTTGTAAGTTTTTTCCATTGTTTCTCATTATGAATATAACTTGGCTTATTTCCTCATTCTTGTCTTATTCAATTTAATGCATGAATGTTTGTTATAGTTTAACTTAGATAGATTGGTTTTTATCTAATGCTACATAGTAGAAGAGAAGGGTTGTTTTAATTTTTGCAGGAAGATTGCAATAGTTTGCTTCTACCAGGACTTGGATCAGTTATGACACTGGAGAAACGAGGACAACCTATGAGAAGAAGGCTAGACCTATCTCTTTCTTTCTCTTTCTCCTCAACCTTCATGCATGAAAATATAGAATAATTAGGAAATAGGGATGTTAGTGTCCACTTGTTCTCTTATGTCCTGAACTGAAGAGAACCCAGTTCAAGGGGAGTTCAACCTATTCGCAGGGTGAAATTTCTCACAACAATATTTATCTTATTTCAATTAATAGATCATTGATTTTCCCCAAAACATTTTTTGTTCCATTCATATATATTCAAATCTGACTTATTCTCTCATAGAGTAGGTTAGATCCAAGTTAAATCTAAGATTCTAACAATATGAGGAGAAGTAGGATGGTATTGTTTTGTCTCTTGTGTGTTGATCTAGGACGATTAGGGAATGCTCATAGATGCCCATAAATATCCATAACATCCACAAAGGTCTATAATAGTTCCGTAATTCTCAAAATTTAACCATCCCAAATTTTCTTGAAAATGTCATCAATTCGTAGAGCTCGACGATAGATTTCCAGTGGCACAAATGTTTCCTCAAATAGAGTTTGTATGAAAATTTTATGAGTGGTCAAATTTGGAGACAAACCTAGAAAAACATAAAAGGTCAAGACAAAGGGTGATATCATCATGTCACTGTATGGCATAAGTAGAGTGACGCATGTCACCATTGCAAGGGTGACATGTGGAACATGATTATTGGTAGCTGACTAGGCTAGGTACAACACAAGTGGTTCAATCAGGGGTTGATAAGTTGTATAAATAATCCAATGAGACGTTTCCACATGTTAGCCTCCCATTGGCTATCTTGATTAATATATATTAAAATATTTGGGAGTCAACAAGGGTCAAAACCGTGACCTCCCAAAGACCTAACATAACCTCCACTGACAATACACTATGTGTTTGGTTCTTAACCTAATGTGGAAATGATTGCATTTGAACTTGCATTAAAGTTTAATTGGGTGGCCAAAGGGCCAAGGGCCTAAGGCCTCAACCCTTATCCCTTGGTATATCATATGTAATTTAATTGTTCCACTAATCCCGTGGACTATCAATGAACTATGGCACATATGTTATGTTTCCGCAGGGGGAATATATTATATACATATCCACATATGTTATTTATATCATATGTTACAACAAATAAAAAAATAAATGATGCATGTGGAAGTCGGTGGGAATGGAACCCCTGACCTTCCATACATTCTCCAATGGACTTAACCAAGTCCTCTACAAGTGCGTGTTTGGTTAAACCAACTCATTTATATTTAATGCATACCAAGAATTTAGGAGGATGGTTAGGGGCTCGCGCCCTATTTAATGGGCATGTGGAACAAGGATTGGAGACACCATTAATGTAGAGTTTAGTCTCATAACTCATGCCCAAGGATACCAAAGTTATGAGGGTACACAGTAAAGCATGCCAAATGTTACCTTGACAGAATTTTGAGAATTTTATACTCATTTTGCATGATTTTTCTTTAGGAATACAACAATGCACTCTTTTATGAATTTGAGCAACATGTAAAAAGTTCATTGTAAAATTCAAGTATTTGACCATTAATAAAAGAATGTCTCTATTGGAAGCGGACCTGGAGAGGTAGCCCAAATTGGGTGAACTCTATTTTTTTTCCAAATTGTGTATGTGATTTCATTATTGTTGTTCATTTCAAGGTCAATTATTTTGCAAGTTATTTTATCATTAAAGTGGATTTGGTTAGATAAGTTCTTCACATGTAATTTTCATACAATCAAACGATCATTTTATTTTGAAGATCAAGTAGATGATTTTGTGTATTAAAATATTAATAAGCATCTAAGGATTTTTCAGATCAAATTGGTATCAAAGAAAGTTTTACGAGTGTTTGCAAGTGAATGCTTACAAGAGCCAAAATCAAACTTGATAAAGTAAAACTTGCAAGTTATAAGTCCAAAATTGGAAATATATCTCGAAGACATAGGATGGCTTATGAAAAAGGAGAAGAAGAAGATCATCCCATGAGTCATGAAGATATCATAGCTATGCTTCAATCATTGAAAGAAACAATAGATGAGTTAGAATGGACAATTCAAAATCCTGTAAGCGGAGAATCTTCAGTAAAAGGAGAAGGAGGAGATGAAGGTGGTGGACCTTCAAAGCCCCCTTTACCATCCTCATCATCATCCTCAGTTTCTTATGAAGCAATTAAACATTCTTCTCGATGAAAGAAGTCCTATAATAAGTTTGAGCATAATATACCATTACTAAAATTGGATTTTAAGTTTGAATTTTTGACCTATGATGAAGAATTGAATGCTTAGAAATTGGACAATTGGATCAAGTAGATAGAAGTATATTGCAGGTTTACAAATATTATGGATGAGGCTACAAGGATACAATTAGTTTCTATTTGAATAATTGGCACTACCTTAATATGGTGGGAGAGTAAGATGCAAATTCATCTGGTTCAAAAGGGTAAAGTAATATCTTACTCGGATACGTTTACTATGGATATAAGGAAAAAAAATATCCACTAGCACATACACAAACAATAATGATCAAATTGAAACATCTAAGATAGGGTAAAGGTCAGAACATTCATACATATACATCAGAATTAAAAAATAAGGCATTATCACTCAGAATTCTATTATATACTCATGAAACTCTTCTAAAGTATATTTGTGGCATGGAATGATATCTTCATCACACTATTCTAATGTTTATCCCTACTAAAATTGATAAGGTGTCGGTATGAGATACACATATAGAGGGTAGTAAGGGTAAGCATGCAAACAAAGATAATAAGTCATTCAAGTTCGACAAGAAACCAAAAGGTAAATAGAAGAGTAAGAAATCATCCAGAGTGAATCAAGCTAAGGGATGACCTACATGTTCCCACTTTCATAAAAAGGGACATAAGGAATCACAGTGTTGGAAGCTACATCAAGAATTATGACTAAGGAAATTCAAGGATAAAGGGAAGTAAAAGATTGTTGCATCAGCTCATCAGGATCTAGTGTCAGATTCTGGAGATGAATCTAAAATCATGGCCATAGGAAGAAAAGGTATATCAAATATTAATTCAAACTCTTCAGCTCAATCCACCAAAGTGGAAAGTGATATTGATCAAAATAAGAGAAGTGAGATTTTTCATGTGAGAGTGATTTTCAAGCATACCAAGGTAGATACTTATTTGATAGTGGATCTACATCATCCATTTGAAATTCAAACTGATGCAAGAGAATATGCCATGGGCACATTATTGATTCAATGAGGTAAACCTATATGTTATAATTATAATAATTTCACTCAAGTTGTGATTAAATATCCAACATATGACAAGGAATTGTATGCATTGGTACAAAGTGTAAAGAAATTGAAGCATTACTTAATGGGAAAGGAGACATTAATTTATATTGATCATCAACCATTAGAGTATTTGCAGTCATAGAACAAGCTACAATAGTCATGAAACTTCAGGTGGATGAGTTTTCTGTAGTAGTTTCATTTGGTAATCAAGTATAAGAAGGGTATTCATAACAAGGTTGCAGATATGTTGTCAAGACCAATAATTCATCCATCTACAATACTCAGGTATAATCCTTTAGAA
>ML820902.1:0-31817 GCA_009831015.1 Picea engelmannii
CTCAATGTCCACCTGGAAAAGCTCTACAGAACCTTCAGTAGTTCTACTTTCTCTATGTACCTTCCTTTGCACAGTCTTACCTTCAAGGTATTCAGAAACCTTGATTCTTCTCCCTTAATTTAATGATTCCTTTGGTGCACCCTCCAGGCACGTATTTTCCTAAATTTCACATAACTTAGATGTGCGCTCCTGCAATGGTTCACAGAGTCCTCAGTACTTTGTCATGCAACCTCTTACATGAATCCACAAAGAACCCAGACTGAAGCCAAAGAAACTCACCTACGGATAGTGGATCCTATATATCCCTATAGATGGAAACTAACATACATCTACATCATATTCACATAAAAGCATAAAAGTAATTCATAAACACACACAATACAATATGCAGGAAAAACGACTCCCTTTGTATTAATCTCAGAATTCATGTACAAAGGTTACAAAATCTCAAACTGCAATCGAGTCTCGGATCCTCTCCTCTCTTCTAACTCTTCTATCTGTTGCGCCTAATGAATATAGATACAAAGATATCTTCTTTACAAAAAGGGGATCCTTGAGATTTTCCCTCCATCTCACCAACCTCTCCTTACTTACATTGAAGTTTTTATTAAATGGTTGTCTAGTCTGAATCAGATCTAGATCTTCAACCTGTCAACCATTAAAGGAGACTCTATCTACAGCCTATGCAAAAGCATGGCTTGGCTCTACTAGCCTTACAAACATTTAATTCAAAATTGAAATTTTGAAAACAAGAGGGCTATGCCTCTCTCCTCCATTGAATGCATGCTTGATGTGTTATCTAGATGGTGTGTTGCTGGGTTGCAGCGATGCTCCTGCATCATACTCCACTGCTACGAAAAATTCATGAGCTCCTTCTCATAAGATTCCCTACTCTGTTGATATCCACCTAAATCTGAAACTGTCCTTTGAAGATGTCCATCTGCTCCACTGCCTTGTTGTTGTTGTTGTTGTTGTTGCCCTGCTGCTCTGGCATGTTTCCTTCTATTCAGCTTCCTCTTGCTGACAGTTTCTACTATTGAATTCAACATCAGCCTCCTGATTTTCTCGATTGCCTTCTCCAGCCGCTCCAATGGATGGCTCTCTGGTAGTCCTCTCTCATGCACTTCCTTCTTTGTAATGGGTGGATCAACTCAATCCCCCTTGCTATATTCATATCCTATGGCACTAATTGGCCACCCTATTGTAGACTCCTCTTCTGCAGTCTCATCACTAAGCTACTTCTCAACTTCACCTTCTGATAGATTTTCTTCTGTCAGTTCTCTTGCTGACATATTTCCAACTTTCTCCAACTGCTCCCCAGATTGGAATTTTGATTCATCTTTGGGTGCAGGCCTCGGCACTACAGTCATCATCTATTCAGCTTCCCGACTAAAATTTTCGAGAAATTCTATCAAATTCCCTCCTCCCAAAATTTGCATGACTGTCTGCTCATGGCAGTCCTCTACTGGCTATGGATTGTTCAACCAACCCTCCAACATCTCTATCTCCTTCTCCCATGGAGTGAGTACCTCATCTACATGCTCTTCTTTTGATAGATCAAATTCTGATATTTGCCCCATTTCTTCCTCATCTATGACATTCATCTCTAGCTATCTTTCTTCTATTGTTGCATCCACAACACATTCTATGGCCTCAACTAGGCTATTTGGTAGGAATATCCGAATTCCCCCAATGATTAGAAGACTCCTCTGATCTTCCCTCTTCGTCAGCACTCCTTGTTGATATGAACTCTCAGCTGAGTTCATCTCTTCTCTCTTGCCCACCTGGAAAATTGGGTTTTATGTGTTGCTCACTTGGCAGTCTTTGAGATCAACCCTTGACCTCTTCTCATTGCCCACCTGTCAATCTTAAATTTCATCACTTCCCTTCTGGAAGTTCACGAGATCCTCCAGTGATCTCTTCTCCTCATCATCACTGAGATTTATCCCAGCTTCTGGCTCACAGATATGAACCATCTCCTCTTCACCTCTGAGGCTTTCAACATACCTCAACCATTCTCTCAACAACTTTTATTGTCCTCTGGCCAAAAATTTCCAAATGGGCCACTTCACCTTCTTCTTCATGGGCCACTCATATACCCAATGCACTTTTGCATCTTGTTGCATTTTAAATGCAATCTTCTCCATCTGTGCTCTCACCTCACCAAGATCTTGGTCCACCTCATCCTTACTTTTCTATTGGCGATCTTTGTCTTGACCACTCCTATGGAATTCATTAGCCATATTCTTCCTCTACCTTCTACATACAGAAATCAATTATGTGCAGGCTCTCCTCTATCTCCTTCGCCTAAAATATACAGATGAAAAACTAGCTATGATACCACATGATGGTGTGTATCAGAGTATTTTCCTTGTCTACTCTTTGCCTATGAATTTAAACAATCTAGGATATGATACCAATCTAACATAGACCCCCTACCTCTACCTCATCGGGGTTCCCTGACCTCTCGGTCAAGGATCGTTCTTCAACAATCTGAGTTGAAATGGATCTTTGATTCCCTACTGGAATCCTCTTAATCAAATCCACGGGTCCTTATTATGAAACTCATCTCGCGTGAACAAGCACTAGGTGTAAGTCTCATGCATCCACATGAACATCAGTAGTGACCATAGGCCTTATTAAAAGGCACTTCATGTTTCATGACCTCAGGGATGTTGGTGTGATATAACTCCAACACTCCGACCTTCGAACCCGGAAACCCGACAAGGGTCTAGCAAGTGCTAGTCCTCTCCCTTAACCTTTTGTTCATATGACCCTTTCCTGTGACCAAGGACCAATCCTCTGAGCACGTTGATACTTTTTGTTTCACGAGGTTGAAGCTCAATTCCAACACTTACCTTTTGAATGCCCGATCCCCAAACCTCATAAACACATTGCCTAGATCAACGATCGTGATTATTTTATGATTTGACGGTTCATATCTTATTGCAAGTTCGTACCTCATGAGTCTTCGAATTTGTTCCTTTGAATCTCTTCAGTAGTGAGTCAGCGAAATGCTGAGATTTCACCACATTTCCTCTCCGATGGACGGTTTCAATGGTTTTAGAACTTCTCTCGAGCACCTTCCTCCAGATCCAACGTATGTTGGTCCTCTGTGCTCATATCTGATGGTTTAGATCTGTTCTCCTTCCGTGCACATTCTTCATTGTTTGGACGTGGGTTCCAATGGTCCAGATCTTCTCCATTTCTTAATCCAACAGTAGTTGTGCTCCACTTTCTGAGCTTAGACGCTTTCTCGCAGACTTGGAAGATTTTGACGCTTCGAAGGCTCAGCTCTCGACTATTCTCCTGCGAACCTTGTGAACTTTGGGTGTCACCTGCGTTTTGGAAATTTTGTTCCCCCTGATCTTGTATGTGGCTTGGAACTTGAAGTGTCTTGGCATGCTACTCCCTTCTATTAGGACTTGAATTTCTAAGGGACTTGGCCCTTGTCTTTCCCTTCAAAGGGAATTTGGTGCCCTCCTGGTGACCTCCTGCTCAAGCACACCTTGTTGAGCCACTGAGTATTCAGAAACTCTGTAAGTGTCTTCCTCAGACAATTCTCTTCTTTATGAACTCGAAACAAAATTCTCCTGGTTCACTCTGGCACTCGATCAATGCCCACCTGGTAGAGCTCTACATAACCTTCAATAGTTCTTATTTCTCTCGGTGCCTTCCTCTACACAGTATTACCTTCAAGGTATTCAACAAACTTGAGGCCTCTCCCTTGAGTTAATGATTCATCTAGTGCGCCCTCCTGGCATGTATTTTCCTGAATTCCATAGAACTCGGATGTGTGCTCTGCACTAGCTCACAGAGTCCTCAACACTCTGTCATGCAACCTCTTACATGAAGCCACAAATAACCTAGATTGAAACCAAAGAAAATCATCGATAGATAGTGGATCCTATCTATCCCTATAGATGGAAACTAACATACATCTACAACATATGCACATAAAATCATAAAACACATTCATAAACACACACAATACAATATGAAGGAAAATCTGCTCTCTTTGTATTAATCTCAGAATGCATGTACAAAGGTTACAAAAGCTCGGACTGCAATCGAGTCTTGGATCCTCTCCTCTCTTATAAATCTTCTATCTGTTTCGCCTAATGAATCTATATACAAAGATATATTCTTTACAAAAAGGGGTTCCTCGAGCTTTTCCTTCCATCTCACCTACCTCTCATTAATTACATTGAAGTTTTTATTACATGGTTGTCTAGTCCGAATCGGATCTAGATCTTCAGCCTGTCAACCATTAAAGGAGAATCTATCTATAGCCTGTGCAAAAGCATGGCTTGGATATACCATCCTTGCAAACATTTAATTCAAAATTCAAATTTTGAAAACAGGAGGGCTACACCTATCTCCTCCATTGAATGTGTGCTTGATGTGTTGGCTAGCTGGCGCATTGTTGGGTTGGAGCAATGCTCCTGCATCAATATGGACAATAATTTCAAAACTTTTGTTAATCTCATCATCTACCTTCTTATCTTCTTTTTCATGATTTATTCTTGTGATATCTTCTTCCTTTTCATCTAATTGAGTCTTATTACTCTCTTTTTGTTCCTTGAGCATTTCCTTTAACTTCAATATGTGCTTTTGACTCTTCTTAAGAAAAAATTTAGTGTTATTCAAAAGATAGCTATAGTCTATATAATAGTGGTCATTTCTATATTCATATAGACCTATTTCAACTTTCTATTTCAGCTCCGATAGTTTTTCTTCTACTTCCTCCATGGGATAACAATCAATTGATTCTATACGAACTATTTCTAGATTTTATTCTTCACTTGTAGAGAAAAATTCAACATCATCATATTCTGAATTATTGCAATCAAGGGTTTGTGGAGATTCTTTACCTTCATTAGAAATGTATTCAAGATCTTCCTTTTTTCCAACATCATCATATTTAGAAATAATGCAACCAAGAGTTTTTAGAGATTCTTTACCTTCATTTGTCTTGATGGATTTTTTTTACAATATCTTCCTTCTTTCTTTGGTATGTCTCCTCTAGATTTAGCCATAGATCCTTGGAGGAAGTGCATTGTACCATTCTCTCTTTGATAGGACTTGAGAGTCCACTATGAATGGTATTGAGAGCTAATGCATCATTCTTCTTTCCTTCCCTTTGAGCTGCAAACTTTGACTTGTTCTTCAATGAAACTGATCCACCAATGGTTGGCTTCCAAATACCCGCTCCCATCTCTTTCAAATGAACTCTCATTTATATTCTCCAAGTAGAATAGTTTTCCTCATCAAGAATTTGAACTTCATCATCCATTTGTGTGTCTATGGATCTCCTCCAAGATTTTTAAGGCTTATAGTGAAGGCTTGCTCTGATACCAATAAACCTAAACCATGCATCAACCTATACCTCAACCTGTAATCAACCTATACAATAAAAAAGTGAATCTAACCATGTACCAAGTATGTACCAATCATGTGTCAACTACTCATCAACTATGAATCATCAATATATACCAACATCATCAACTATGCACCTCATGTATGTGCCAACTTATCAACTACTTGTCTCAATCATGTACCCAACATGTACCTTAACCAAAATCCCTCATCAATTTCATCATCCAAATATGATTTTTAAATATATAATATACCTGGTGCATATGATTAAATACTTGCAAACCTTCCTTAACTTTCACAAAAAGAGACTAGCATTTTCATCAAACTTTTTTTTAGTCTCACGTGACTAGTTTGGGATTAGTCAACAACCCTAACTTGAAATAATCATAACTAGCGTGCCCCACACAGAATATTTGTTGAATGGATCTGAAAATGTTACACTTAATAATACAGACTCTACTCTAACCAACACATTTTGTCTTACTGAATTTGGATCTTTTATGAAGAAGTTATGACGTTTTTACCTGAAACACCTTTTTTGAGAGATTCCAAGTAGTGACACCTGGAGAAATTGCATGAAAAAACTGAATAACATTGTGTACTATTTTCAGATCCTTTGTATCCTTCAATTACATTCTCTTTTATCTCTCACTATCCAATCTGACCCATAACGAGTCACAGCACATCCAAGTTCTCCAACAACTTACTCATGCTCCTCAACAATACAATATGAATGTTACTCAATCATGTATAAGAAATCATCATACTATATCAATCATATTAGCATAGACTCATAAGAGTGATGCTTACTTCATCAACCAATACAAGTCAAATCACAAAATTCATACCAAGAATGTCTTAAGCATTCACCACATAACAAGAAAGAGTAACCATCAAGACAACAATGTAACCATACCAGTGTTTCTATGGAAGATCTAATACCATAGAATGCAGATATGGAACCTGCTTCAGTCTTCAAGATCCTGTCATCAGCTCAACCACAAGTCTTCATCAATTCATCCACTGTGTGCGCCCTATCCTCATTCATCCAGCGTATGTACACGTCCTGGCTCACTACAGCCCGCGTATACCTCAGAAACTAGGGTTTCTAAACTTCAGAGACTTTTTCCATCATGATCTCAGACTTGCCGAAACTTTGATGCATCCATGATATCCTCCATACACACTCTCTCTCAGAATAGATATTCAATCACACTCAAGAGATACACAAGATACACTTACACAAGAGACCCTTGCCTCTTATTTATACTCTCCATGTAGCTTCCTTAGAAGCATCTTCTAGGTCACTTAACCCACTTCTAGGTCACTTAACCTATTTCTAGGTTAGTTAACCTATTTTCCTCATTTTTAGGGTTAACCACTTTCTATAATTAGAAAGTTCTCCATTTAAATATCATTTAAATATTCCTCCTTGACTTTGCCACTTTTATTTACTATTTAAATAATAATTTCTTCTTTTCAAGCTTCTTTGACTTCTTTGACCTTTTGGGCCTTCAAGCCTACATATGAGGGTCCTTCATCTTCATATGGCCATAACTCTCAAACCATGAGGAGTTATGTGACATTCCACATACCACCAGAAATGGCATGACAAGAACTATCCATCTAGGATAGTTTCACCAACAAAGTCATTGATATTCATCTCATTATTCCACATATAAGTATGGGTTCTCCAACCATACTTCTAGTATAACTCAACCATAAAGCATTTTCCCATGAGGAATTTCACCATAAGGGGACCACTTTGGAGTTCATCCATTTGTACACCTTATCAACCATGATAAGGGAATAATTATGCATCAATCCATTCATATCAAGGAAAATACATACTTCATCAATACACTATGAAAATACATTGTTCATTTGACATCAATCAACATCAATCACTTGACATCAAACCTTTGACCTTTGACATCATTCAATCATATGTTGGCATCAATAAATCATTCATCCTTTGGCATCAATCAATCATTCATCCTTTGGCATCAATCAATCATTCATCATTTGGCATCAATCAGTCAGTTGGCATCAATACTATGACATAAATTAATTAAACCTTTGGCATCAATGACAACATGATTCAACAATGTAGTGCACCTTGCCCTTGGCTTTAAGAAAATTATCCATCTTTAAAGCATTTCTTGTCCTATTACTTGTTTTCATCAAATCCTCATCTTCAGAGCTGGTATATGTGCATATAATGTTTTTAGATGTATCATAATATAAAACAATGTTTAAAAGAAGTATACATATTATTTATATCAAATTGGAAAAATCCTCACCACAATTCCTATTGGATTTGAATTGATTGTAGGAGGCATACTACCCACTAGAATCTCGTCATCTATGTGATGTCTTTGTACAATCGCTCATTTGAAGTGTTTCTTTCCACAACATACATAACATCCACAAACAACAATTTTCTCAAAGTATTCATCCCATGTACTATTGTCCAAACCAACCTTTTGTTCAATGTAATCATTTTTTGTGACTACAGGATCCATTGTCATATCCTCTTAAACCCACTGCCATCTACATGATTTAACAGTTTTAGGTTTACGTCCACATACATATCTTTTTCTTTTGCTAGTTGAATGATCAGGCTCTACATTTGCTCCAATTTCCATCTAAAATAATCAATAGCATGCATTAATATCTGAAAATATTCAATAATACACTATAAATTTTAATAATATTATGAAAAAATATGGATGTATCACAAAATTCCATGAGATCAATTTTTCCTAAGTTAAGTCAAAATTAGGGTACCTGATGTCCCATGTCATTTGTTTCATTTTATATGACACAATATGTTTCCATGGACTCATCTTGCTCCTATAATACACAACATAGTCAATATTGTTTGTACACCAATCATATCATTTCAACAAATATGCTATCCAATAGAAAACCTCACCTTAGCCACATATTTGACATATTGATATCATGTTTTCGAGTTGAAAAAAAAAACAAATTTATGACCCTAGGTATATACATCGAGCCAAAATTTCAATAAGAAACATATCCATCATCCCTATCCCACATGGCCATCCTAATTTTCAAACTTTTCCCTTGATCATAGAATCACATTTAATCACCATTCTTGTGAAATTTCAACCAATAAGTTTGACCTCAAAGGCCACATGGAAAAAATGACTTTATCTCCTCTAAGTTGTAGCATTTGTGAATTCATAAATACTTTCCTCCTTTGGTTGAGGTTTCTTTTTCTTCTTACATGTATTGTATCTGTAGATTTTGTTGTCATATCCTCTTACACCCACTTTCCTCTCTGTAATTTAGTAGTTCTACGTTGTCCATGTCCTCTTCCCATGGCCTCCTCTGGATCCTGTTACAGAACAATGGAAAAAAAATGTAGTACACCGATAAAATCCATTATCATATAATGAGTTAGGGAAAATATGGCCACAAGTCAAAATTATCTTGGGATCAAACACCACATTATGTAGTTGGGACCTTCAAAAATTCTTGTTTATGATTTCATTCTATGCATCCTACTCAGTTGGGTTGGAGTAAGTATGTAACAATTTATTCTTTAAATTATTGAAACAATTCCCCATACTCAAAAGCATGTGGTAGAGTTGTAAAGCTCAGGGTATTACGATATGTAGGAGTCATAAATTATTTTGGCTTAGGATATTTGGGCATGGATACTATTTTTTGTTTTTCATTCCAAGGAGATACTAAAATCAAGTTGTCATCGACCCATATCAAACAAGATTGCAGACATTTTCTTTGTTAATTTTCCAAATAAACATTGAAATTGGAAACCATAATTCAAATTCGAGTTATATATCAAATATTTGTAAATCCTTCTAAAAAGGTTGAGTAAACTTCATGAATATAATTCTCATGGCTATAATTCTTTTGACAATATTGTATATGTAGTTATACAAAACGATAGGCCTCAATTCATCAAATGAAGAGGGGCCATTTGATTTTGGATTCAAGGCTATAAAGTGGCATTGAAAGAAGCAAGCATCTTCCTAGTCATCCTAGATTCATCAAAAAATCTTAAAATGTCCCTTCAATACCCTAAAAAAACAAACGAAGAATTCCATGGGCCACCCATGAAGCCCTTGAATTTTTCCTTCTGAAAAATGTGGCATACAAATTTCATTTCCGCTTTATAAACCTCCTCCAATAATCTCTCATTTTCTACCTCATTTACAAAAATTAGAAAAAGGTAGTCAATATAACTACTTCAACTATTGAAGCCCTACCTTTAACTTTGTAAATATCATTAAAATTATCAATAAAAAATATTGAAATATCCTCAAAACTAGATGCCACTAATCCATCATGTGTATTACTTTTCCATATGGAATTAACATTTTTCCAATGAAGTGCATACTAATGGGAAAAAATCGTTTTTCATATTCTAACTCTAACTATAGTGTTATAGTTTTTAACCTCCATTATACTTCCTTATTTGTCAATATATTTATTTTCCTTTTCTCCAAATGATTAACCCTCAACTTGTACTCATTAATATATCCAACCATTTCTTGAAAATATAATCCATTCATCTCTAACTCAATAGCAACAATTTCCTTCTCTAATTTTTTTCGCTTGTGCCCAATGAAGAGCATCTTGTTTAATTATCTTCAATCTTTTCTCAAATTAAATAGTAGGTGGAACACTTCAAAACCCATCAAAAGGAACTCACTTATCCTTAACACATCATGTAAAATTTTCTTCCAACAACTAGGAAGAGTTAATCTTGAATGGGATTAGGGGTTTTCTCCCTAAAGAAGGAATTTCTAGAAAAATAGGAAAGTGATTTTACCCCCCCAAATTTAACCCACTACCTAACCCTTATCCAGTCACTAATCATATCTTCTGACAAAAGGAACCTATCCAACCTCATTTCAATCCTTTTCTCCCCCACCCTCTTATTTCTCTAGGTTTTCCTTAACTTGATGGGCTCGATATCAAATAGGAATACCTCATTCAATTTCCTAAAAACAAATCAGATAAAGGGTCTATACTAGAGAAATTATTGAAGTTGAACTCCCACTATGAGTAAAAGGGAAAAAAAATGTATTTACCTGGACCAAAGCTAGATACAACACATTTTGCATCACTATATGTGGTATGGGCCTATGCAGGTTCTTGATCATGTAGATTTTGTTTTGTTTTTTTAATCTAAACTTGTAAACTCTATTCTTTCATTGGATAGGAAAATATTACAACATAATCTCAAAACAAGAAGGATGTCACAAAAAGGGATCCTTGATATAGAAAATAAGTTGTTGTCATGGTTTTTATCAACAAATCCAATGAACATGAATATGGTGGTTTGGTAGATGCAATGGTTTGAGTAATTATGATGACAATTAAAGAGATTGAAACCTTTATTTTACAAGCAAAACATAAAGTGAATTGAGGCAATTGTTGTTGAGAAAAATGCAGATGAAATGATCCTAATTTAGTATCTAGTTCAAAGGAGTAGTGATACGAAGATGG
Source organism: Picea engelmannii (assembly GCA_009831015.1). Taxonomy (NCBI): domain Eukaryota; kingdom Viridiplantae; phylum Streptophyta; class Pinopsida; order Pinales; family Pinaceae; genus Picea; species Picea engelmannii. The sequence goes on from ML820902.1 coordinate 10,888, forward strand.
ATGGCCTATTTAAGGTCAATTCTATAATTTGGGAAGAGGAAGTGGATGTGCTTTGGATAATAATTATGCAAGGAATATATAAGAATTTTTGTTGTTAAAGCATTTTGTAATTATTATTGGAAATTCAAATTAATCAGGGTTATTGCAATTTTTTTTGTTATGATACTCTAACAAGTGAAAGACTTTGTAATCCTAGATTATTATTATTGACAAGTATGGGTATACTTTTAAAATATAAAGGGGTATAAAATGAAAGAGATTAGGTTTATGGTAAAGTTTTTTTAAAATAGTCTATTTGTTTTATTGCAGGTCATTGCAGAAGATATGTCAAGACAAAATGTGTGAATATTTTCCCTTGTGTCTCTTTTAAAGACACCTTCATCAAGTCTAATGCGAATTGTTTTGGTTTTGAATTGGGTGGGATGCCATTAGCCTTTTATTCACCTCCTTATTCAACATTTTGTGTGGAAAAAGTGGTTATCATAGATAAATTTCTAGAGGATTAATGGGTGGAGAATGAGATTATCCATCTCAAAAATCTTGGCGTGATATGAAGACTCAATCATGATGCAGCCCCTTTCTTATGAAAGTCGTGGATATTCATCTTCCAACAAGGGATTTTTTGTTCTTCAATTTGATTGTATTGAGGATCGACTGGAAGGAATAATGTAATCCCCATTTTTTATGTGAGGCATTGACTTAAATTCATGAAACCATAGAAACTTATTCCACACTTACACCAAATCCTTGTCCCCCATTTGCTTCGGGTAACACTGCCCAAATTTCCCCTAGAATTCTAGAGCACAAATCCACAAAAGATATTATAGACACATTGTTCAATTATGTATGTAGTAGTGAAGCCACCATGGATAAAACTTCCACTAATTTTGATCACCTCTATAATTTCATATATATAATCTAATGGATTCCAAATCAAATTGTCGTGTGGTATGGAAACAATATCTTGATCTAGTTTTTAAATTATAAGCATATTACATTTGGGTTTAGGATCGAATTTAAACATGGGAACCTAGTAGCTTCATGATACATGTGGATATCGGTGGCTACCCACCTTTTCCAACTGTCTCAAAACAGTTTTCTGGCAATTTTGGTAATTTACTATTTTAGCAGTTTTTAACTTCCGGTGCCATTTTGAGGGCCTAAATGAATGTTTTTTGGAACAGATATTCTAAATTGTATCTTAAGGATATAATAGATCCCCCAAAATTAATCTCATCGACGATACCTATACAATGAGATATCGTGTGCCCCAAACAGAGATCATATGCAAAAGTTACAACCCTAGGAAGTTGATGTACTAACTTACCCAAACGAGGCCCACATGACTTTTGGTGCGTCATCTCCTAGGGTTAGTTTTTTGGATGTCTAGGGTTTTTGAAATTATTTTTTATTGTAAAAAGGCCTTCAAATCTTCATTGTAACCATCTTCTTGTGAATGAGCGTAACCATCACATCTCTTCTCAGAGATAAGTCGCCACCATTCCAACAAGCTTGTTTTCCACTGCATTTTACAGTTTCATCTTATTTACTTATTGAATAGAAAACTAATTTTACTATATATTTGTTATTTTGTGTTAAGCACCTATTAATAATATGTATTCATTTCATTCTTCTCATAAAATCTGGATCAGTGGTATAAGAGTGGTCTTCTCCTTTCTGTCTTAACGAGGTTAGAGTACAAAGAGTTGGGTCTCAAGCTTGTTTCTCTTGAGGACAAAAGCTATTGCACGCCAAAGAGACCTCTCATGGCAGGAGAAACAAAATATGACAGGACAAGAGATCCTTTTAAAAAAATTATTGAGGAATCCCTCACGCAACAAAGGAATGAGATGTTGGATAGTTTCGTGCAAATCCTTCGGTGGCTACCAACAGGCGATGCATCTTCTTTGAGCGGAGGCACCGCCCACTTCAAGGTAAAAATAAATTTTGATATTCCTATATTTGAAGGTCAAATAGACGTATATGTTGTAGAAAAGTGGTTGAATCTACTAGAAGGGTATTTTTTGTCTGTAACTTTTCGAATAGAGAAACCTCAAATCCATTCCCCATATCAAAGATTGGTGGGAAACTTTATGTGAGAAAAAGGAAATAGAGGAACCCTCATTATTTACAGTCGTGACCACCTGGGAATCCTTCAAGGATGCTATTAAGGAACAATACTACCCTGTTGGAAGTAATGACGACTTGTATACCAAATGGACCACACTGTGGCAAGAAAGAGACCAAGCAATGCTAGATTTCACAAATATCTTCCATACCTTGTGCACCAAGATGGGTATCAAAGATTCAGAGTGACATCTGGTGCTCAAGTATCGCGATTCCATGCATAGATACATCTAGACCGAAATGGAATTTCTATAAATCTCATCCTTGGGCGTGGCCTACTGATATGTTGTCAAAATCGAGAAGAATCTCAAACAAAATATGTAGCAATTTGGGCCTGGGAACCCCTCACAGCAAAAGACAGGAAAGGGCAGGCCCAGCCCACATAACAAAGGATAGAAAAAATATGGACATTATCAGGATAACCAGTCCAAGCCGCAAGAAAATAAGGACACCAAAAAGACAAAGAAAGATATCGAGTAGTGGTGCGGCTTCCATAAGAGCCCTTGGAATAACATTGTTGATTGTCTCTCAAACCAGTCGTTGGTGGCCGAAGTGAAAGCATCTGAATAAGATGCGCTCTTTCACTCTAAGTCAGAACCAGAAAGGGGAAGATGGATCATTGATGCAAAACCTAGTTCCACCGTTTCTACCACCAAGCTCCAGCCTGGTGAACCAGACGAGCCAGAAGAAGGAGAACACCTCTTCCATTCACATATGTGGGGAAAAGGTACCCTGTTTCACTTCATCGTTGATAGTGGTAGCCAGGAGAAACTCATCTCAGCAGAGGTCATCAAGCAGATGGCCCTGCCAACAATGTCGCACCCACAACCCTAAACCATTGGATGGCTCCGCTAAGGAAGCAATCTGCGTGTCAGCCAATAGTGTTGACTATTTTATGGCATCAAGCCCTTCAAAGACAAGGTATTGTGTGATGTTGCTCCTCTCAAAGTTTGTGATGTTATTTTGGGCCAACCTTATTTATGGAAACGTCATGTTGTATATGAGTCTAGGCCTTGTAGTGTTATTATTACTTTGAAAAGGAAATTGTACAGGATACCCAAGGCAGTCCCACTTAGTTTTATTTCCTTGATCTCTACTAAGCAATGCAGGAATGTAATCTCTCAAACGGGGAAGTTTGTCTTCTTCATGATTCTCTCTCAGAATCAGTGAAAGATCACAACCATATCTAGGGTCTCTGTGGCCAACCTCTCCACATAGCATAAGAAAGTAGATAAGGTCATCGAAGAATACTCGAATATCTTCTCCTCACCTATCAGGGTACCTCTGCACTCCTAGGTCAAGCACCCCATTGATTTGACCCCCGACAAACTGCTACCCAATGGGCCAGTCTATCGTCGCTCTTTGTTAGATAATGAGGAGATCAAGCGACAGATCCAAGAACTTATCCACAAGGGTAACATATTTCCCATCTCATCACCTTGCAGGAGCCTAATCGTGTTGGTAAAAACTAAAGATGGAACTTGGTGACTCTGCATTGATTATCGGGATCTGAATAAAATCACAATCAGAAAACGGTACCTAATTCCTCGAATCGACAACCTCCTTGATAAACTCATAAGAGACAAATACTTTAGTAAGATTGATCTAAAGTCTGGCTACCACCAGATCCTGATAGAACAAACAGATGTATGGAAGATCGCCTTCAAGTCAAAGGAAGACCTTTTTGAGTGGTTGGTCATGCCCTTTGGTTTGACAAATGCTCCAGCCACTTTCATGAGGATGATGGACGATATCTTGCCATCATTCACCAATAATTTTTCAATGGTTATTTGTATGACATTCTCATTTACAACAAGACTTGGCCCGAACACTTACAGCATATTCAACAGGTTCTGCACACCCTATGGCAGCACAAGCTATACGCCGACTTGGGAAAATGCTCCTTTGGCATGGACAGGGTCCATTACCTAGGCTACATCGTTGATCAACATGGCATACATGTGGATCTAGCCAATATCAAAGTCATATGTGACTAGCCATCTCCAACCACACTCACTAAGCTTCGGAGCTTCTTGGGCCTTTCCAATTTCTATCACAAGTTTGTGTTGGGATTCTCGCATATTGCATGGGCCCTCAGCCAAATAACCAAGGGTGGTGGTAAGGTAAAATTTGCGTGGGGTCGGTCCCAATAACAAGTTTTAGATGATTTGAAGCAATGCTTGTGCTCATCCCCAATAATTTCACTATGATACCTACAGTAGCCCTTTGAGATCAATATAGATGCTTCAGACTATGTTGTGGGTGTCGTTCTCACTCAACACGGTCATCCCGTGGCCTATCATAGTGAGAAATTATTAGATGTTGTCCATAAGTACCCTACTTACGACAAATAAATGTACTCCATTATGCAAGCCTACCGCCACTGAAGACTTGGGAAGAAGACATACATCCACACTGATCATAAACCACTGTAGTTCATGCACACACAAGGAAAATTGCATAATGACTACCATCAAAAGTGCTCCATATACTTGCAGCAATTCCACCTCAACATCAAGTATAAAACAGGAAGCACCAACTGTGTTGTTGATTGCCTCAAGAGACCACCAGTCATGACACTCACCATGGTGCTAGAATATTGTGGCTATGAGACCTCTAGATGGCCCCAACTATATGAGATAGACCCGAACTTCACCACCACCTACCATATGTTGGGTGCAAACGCAGTTGTTGACAATTTCCATCTTTAGGATGGGTTGTTGTGTCATCTGGGCCAGATCTGTGCTCCATCAAGTGAGCGAGCAAAGATGATCTGGGAAGCCCACTACAATCATGTGGTAGGACACGTTGGTGTCGAAAAGATAGTTGCAATGCTACATAAACATTTCTACTGGACAAAACTTCTACAGGAGGTCACCAATTATATCAGGTCCTACACTACTTGTGTTATTTCCAAATCGACCACTAAGAAAGAGGGCATGTACACCCCTCTTCCTAATCCAGATAGGCCATGGGAATCCATCTCAATGGACTACATGTCAGGCCTCCCATCCACCAAGAGGGGAAATGACTGTGTTTTTGTGGTTGTTGATCACTTTTCTAAGATGGTGATTCTGGTTGCCTGCATGAAGAGCATCATAACAGAGGCCATTGCTAAGCTCTTCTTTGAACGAGTATGGGTACATTTTTGAATCCCACAAATCATTGTCTCAAATCGGGACAGTCTATTTCTCAGAACATTCTGGTCGAGCCTCTGGTCATTTTTGGACACCAAGCTCACCAATTCCACAACCTTCCACCCCATGACCAATGGCCAAACCAAGGTCTCAAATCGAATGATTGTGCATATCCTTCTCATGTATAATTAAAATAACCCTCACACATGGGATGAGAGTCTTCCCTATGTCCAACATAGCTACAACTGAGCCCTGCATAGCTCAACTAGACACAACCCCTTTCAGGTGGGGTTGGGATTCCAACCATTGGGTCCCATAGATGTTTCACTCCCCCTTGCGGTCACCTCGACTGAGTCATCTCCTGCTCCAAATAAAGATAACAAAGCCACCCAGTTCATTGAGTGGATCCATCACATCCACCAACAAGTTTAGTATATCCTACAGAAGTTGAATGAAAAGTACAAGCAGCACCATGATCAACATCGGGTGACACATAAGTTTCAGGTGGGTGACAAAGTTTGGTTTCACTTGCATAACGAATGCCTTATAGGACCCCATCGAAATATTTTCCCACTCTGTTATGGGTTGTACACCATCACCAAGTTTGCAGGGGATAATTCTGTTGAGGTCAACATTCCTCCTTTCCTTGGCCTGCACTTAGTGTTCAACGTGGATCTCCTTCGCCCTTACTTCCCACCATTATTTGACACCTCAGAAGTAGCAGAACAGTTGACACCAACAAAGTTCAACCCCGAATACATACAATAGGAATCCAGTGATCATATTGTGGACACACAGATTAAGAGCACTCGATAGCAAAGGATCCATCTTTATCAAGTCCTCAAAGCAGGGAAGCTCCTACACCAAGGCAAGTGGCTCACTCAGGGCCAAATTCAGAATAAATTTCCTCATCTGATTGGGGAAATCAACACAATGGAGACCATTTCTTCGTGATGAGGGAGGATTGATCCAGGTGGATATTGGTGTCCACCCACCTTTTCCAACTGGCTCAAAACAATTTTCTGGCAATTTTGGTAATTTACTATTTTTAGCAGTTTTTAACTTACGAGCCATTTTGAGGGCCTAAATGAAGGTTTTTTGTGATCGAGCTTCTCAATGGTAGTTTAAGGTTGTGACTAAGCCCCCAAAATTAATATTCTCGACGATACCTTTCCAACGAGCTATTGTGTGCCCCAAATGGAGATCGTATGCAAGCGTTACGACACTGGGAAGTTGATGTACTAACTTACCCAAATGGGGCCCACATGACTTTTGGCACTTCATCTCCTAGGGTTAGATTTTTCAATGTCTAGGGGTTTTGACATTCTTGTTTATTTTAAAAATTCCTTCAGAGCCTCATTGTAACAATCTTCTTGGGAATGATCACAGTCGTCACATCTCTTCTCAGAGATAAGCCTCCACCATTCCAACAAGCTTGTTTTCTATTGCATTTTACAGTTTCATCTTATTTCCTTATTGAATAGAAAACTGGTTTTATTGTATCTCTGTTATTTTGTGTTAAGCGCCTGTTAATAATCTGTAGTCATTTTGTTCTTCTCATAAAATCCAGATCACTTCATGCCCAAAACAAAAAGGGCCTGAAGTGGACTAATGGGAATCAACAGCCTCTATCTTGGTTGAAGAACTCAGAGAAAACACTCAACAAGGTGGGGCCTTCCAAGCCCTTTGTGGATATCCCCTCTATAACTACAACTACTTTAAAATATCATATATTTTATTCTTCAAAGTAATTTGTATTCTATAGTTTCATTTCCAGGGCTAAGGGAAGGCCCTTAGATGAACAAAATTACACATGGGAAACATTAGTGGTGTCAAGATCTTCAATGGATCATGGAAACAGAGTCATTACATTGATTCTTCTGACCACGTGATGTTGTGACCAATCTTCAAACCCTTGAAGAGAATTCTCAATTGATCATTACAAATGTACCTAATGCCTCAGATGAGGGACAAGGTTATATGCATGTGATGTGATAAATATCATGGGGTATTGATAGTATGATTGTTCGCAAAAAATAAAATAATAAAAGAAGAATTTATCCACAATATATTTGTCTCAACTATGGTGGTGGTTGACATGAACACAAACTATTGTTAATGGTGGAGTTATTGTGGGTAAATGAGGTGGTTGGATGGATACTGTTATAGTCCAAAAATTCACTACATATGCATACATGGCATTGGCCTTTCAACTTACACAATTTTCCAAATTAGTGTTGAGGATGCTTCTTAAAAAACCATTTTTTGGAACATGTATGTGTCCTATTGAACTACAAAGTGTGTACAAATGCTAGTTACATACTATTTACTTTGCGTACATACACAAGATGCATGCTAGACAACCCATGTTGACCACCAAAAGTTGCAAAAAAATATAATTGCAAGGAATTCAACAGAGTTTACGGGATATCGAGGGTTTCCCAACCATTTCACCCATTGTATCCCATCCCCAAACCAAATAACCATATTTTTCTCATATAAAAAGAGGTATTTGGGTCCCATTTACAATAACAAGAAAGAGAACAAAGAAACCTTGCCAAAATCCCTTCCACTTCTAGCCCAAGTTTTTCTTCCATTTCATATATTTGGCCTCAACATTCCCCTCTAGCCCTTTCTCCTTATACAACCCTTTCCCTTTTCTGAAGAGATCAGTTGGTTGTGAGAGGAAATTATGGGAATGATTCACTTGCAGCAGCAATAGGAGGAGCTCGAACTTGGTTCATGAAGTGTTTGCCGATAAGAAGGTTGTAATATTTCTAATCTTCATATTGAATAAAAGAGTTATTTCATGTCCCAATATATTGTGTCTTTATGCTTAATTTATTAATGCATATATGTTTATATCTGAATATTAATAGTGATAAGTAGAGACTGTATATTTGTAGCATTGTTTGCCTAAGTTTTCTTGCAGGTCATCTTTGGGAGGATACCAACAATCAAGGAAGCTACAAAGGCGAAAGAGGTCTACATCTGACATTAGGACCAAAGGTACACCTACTTTCCTCTCTCTTGTCATTTAATTTTAGATATCTTTGGGATATCTTAGGAATAGAACTATCTTTTAAGGCAAGTCAGTTCTCTTCCTGTAACTCGATCGAGTAAAGTAATAGGGGGATTTCCCCGCTAGAAGATACCCCAAGGTTAATTGTGATTGTTTGGTTTCTTTGTTAGTGCATGTTGATCCTGGTGTGCTTGGACTTGGTGGGTTGTTTTGCTTGGAGGTTTCGTCAATAGAGGACAGAGTGGAGAAGTTCCTACTTGCAATTCTACCATTATTCATGGTGGATTCATTCAATGTAAATGTAGTAGTTAATGCCCATCCATGCTTTCTCATTTCATTCATTTTTTTAGACTTGGTGGGTTTCTATAATTGTAGGATTGTTTAATGGTGGACTAAGGATGGTTCATTCTCAAAAAATATAAATACTGCGAAATTGTGTGCATTCCATCGTTTAAGTGAAACTCTAGGCATTTTTTGTGCCCACTGTTGCACCCATCATACATTACATTTATGCCCTAAATTTGCACTAAAGTCGGCATAGAGGGCGTTGATAATAGCATCAACTGATAGCTCAAACCAAAAAAAAAACTTAAAAACCCATAGGTAGGGTAAGTAAAACTCATTTTCAAACGAATTATGAAACCAAAGAATGAATTTGGGGTTTCGTAGGGAGAATGGAGATAGGCTGCGCAAAAAGCACGATTTGGGGGTTTCCTAGGGAGAACGAATATAGGGTGCAACTAGAGAAAGGTTTAGGGGTTTCCCAAGGGAAAATGTAGATTTCCAAAGGTCGAATGGAGGTTCCATTTCCATTTCTTTAATTTACCTTTCGAATGAGTTACTATATCAAAGATCACCATAGCAAAAATTTCCATTTCCATAATTTTCAGGTAACAAAATTATCAAATTTCACAACTGTTAGATTTGAATTTCTTGATCTATAAATTTCCTCATTTTTTATGGTCTAATATATTGCAAGATTAACATAAATCAAGCGTGGGAGAGTTATCTTAACACTATTTAGACATGACCAACACAAACCTTCTTAGGACTCATTTCAGAAAGCATATATACTCTCACAATCACTATCTTATTTGAAATATTATGTACACTTTGTATTTGAAACAACACTATAATATAAAGTTGAGTCCGACATTTGGTTATCCTTGTTATAAGAGGGGAAAAAACCATGAATAAGGGAGAAGAAATAGTCACCTTCAAAAATCATGACCAAGTCGACTTGTCTAAATTGTGATAGAAGGGATTTTCCCTAGCTTGCTTAAAATGTCAAGCAGAGGGAAGGAAGAAGATTCTAGCCACAATGAGGTAAGTCATTGTCAATTTATAGATTTCTAATTGTCTCATTTTTTTTATTTTTTTTTATTGAAAATTTTAAAAGAAAAAATTTATTTTATATATCTAGGGACATGAGATTGGTCAGGAAAAAGAGTCCTTGGCTTTGATATTGGGGATGGAGGTCGTTAAAAACTTGACGATGTAGACTTGAAAATGCTTGCAAGATACATAGAAAATTGATCTGCTAACACCCCTGAAAAATTTCAAGAAAATCAACCCTGTCAAAGGGAATCAATTGATTCCCCAACCACTCATGTATCAAATAGAAGTTCAAGGAGGAAATAATTGACGATAACCTCTAATAATTTGGAACAGATAGCGAAGACCTCCAATGATGAAGCCACTCTTGGGACCCAAACTTCTTCCACCACGCCATGTTTTGGATCTAGCATTAGGAACTATGATACAAGGATAGAATACGACATGTTTTCAGGAGAAATATGAATGTCATATGCTGGGAAGTTTTTTCTGAACAAGATGAAGGAATCATGTGTTCAACAGTTCAAATACCATCTTCATTTTTTGTTCTCAAAGATGCCAATGCACCTGCAAAAAGTTGTAATTCATGACATGGAGTCTGAATTTGGCATAGGTTGGTCAATAAAAAAGGTGAAAATAAAAATGTCTCATAATTGAAAGAGATTCAGGTGCACCCAAAGAAAGAAGATAAAAAAATCTCGCCCTAGAAAAGGCTAAAAAAAGGCCAATTGATGTCAGTTTAAAAGTATGGAAAGAACTTGTAAAATCATATGAGAATTCGAATGAACGAAGGAATTCTAGTGAGGAGAGTACCCATGTATTTGAATTTTCTCATAATATTATATTAAATTTCTTAAACAATTTTTATATTTTATTTGTGCATAGTTAAATTGACTTAGTGTATGTTTGAGGACAAGGCCTAAAATCTAGGATTGAAAAACTCTGTGCCACTCATCACAGTGGCCAAAAAGGTGTACATGTCTTGATTCGCACCTTTGTAAGCATATTTATTATGTGAAATGATATTTTTTTTATTTCCTATAAAAAATTAAATGATTACATATATATTAGTTTAACTAGTCCATGTGCCATGATTTGACAGGAGGACAAATATGGTCGACATCCTACACATTTTGAAAAAGAAATGTTACAAAACAAAAAGTCAACCGACTTTGTAATCTGGATGGAGAAAGAGGTATCAATAGAACTAAAAGATACATTGCCTTGTTTTTTCCTTAGTTTTTGTCAATGGCTCCCCATTTGGGCATCCTTGCCCTTTATTTCCTTTGAATTTTATGAACTTGTGGAATGTTCCTTGAGATTTATGGAGTTTGGAAATACTTACCCTTGTTTTGTGGCTCTTGATAACAAACATAGTTTTCCTAGAAGGGTTTTTCCCCTTCCTTTCAATTTATTTATATTTGGATATTATTTGGATAAGTTGGATTCTCATCCAACATTCATAGGGCCTTCTCTCCCTTTGACCTTCTCTAGCGTAGTTTCATTTCACTAATAGATGGGTGATAATTTCTTCATCCATATTAAAAAGTGAACACATGTCGGGCCCTTGCTTACTTCTCCTTTGCAAATGATATCAAAGAAGTACCTTATCTTCTAACACTAGCCACATATAAACACGTGTCTTCATAGGATCTCTAATATTCCAAAGGGGATTCCACCACCATAATGTTTTCTTGTTCTGGATTACATAACATAGTTTTGTACCCTATCTTTGCAATATATTATATTAGAATAGGATTCTTGGACCAAACCAAACTATATACCGCAGCCCTAATCCTTACATGAATATGAGATAAAGTTCCACATAACATTTCCATTGTGCTACATTTTATCTTGCAAATCCAAAGAATTTTTTTAATCTCTACCTTTGATTCCATATGATTATGACACGTGATCCACCACACGATCTAGTGTATAAATTAAAATTTCATACAAGTTTTATATCAAGTCATATGGAAACCAATAAGATTTCCCATGGCCTACCCAAGGGTCTACCCAATTATTACACTCTCTCCATTACCCACTTTCCACACTAGCCAATTACATACCAAGGCAAAATGAAATTATTGAAGCAATAGCCTCTCTTGATCCTTCTCAATAACATTGAAAAAAATTAGAGACTTGAACATATCAATATCCTTACTAGTGCTTGTTTTATACAAATTTAGAATCTCCCTTAATTTAGAGGCTTCCCTCAAGGATCCATCATATAACAAAAGGACATCATCAACAAACAAAATATAAGTCAGAAACTAACTGCTACTAAACTTGAGTCCTCTAATATCCCATGTTCTCTCATTTTTAACAAAATCATTTGAAAGCAACATTTCCCAAAATTGAACCATATATTCATGCTTGATGATAAACTTAACAAGATATAGAGGATGTGTTCTCAAACCTCTAAGTGGATAATTATGCTACATTTTGTGTGTATTTATTTCATTAATCATAAGAATTTTTTTTTCTTGGTTTTTGATTCTATGTAGAATTCCTCTTGGTTAGTGCCTGAAGTATCTAGGAATTATGCAACCCAATTGTCCCCTCTATCACAACAATGAAATTTCCAAGAATTGTTTTTGGATCTATGTGTATGCCAACCTCGGCTTGGATCTCTAACATGTATGGTCAATTCCCCATTAGGGACATTCACTAAACTTCTAATCTCCTCAGTGGCCAAATCCAGGGTGAACTTATCTAAGGTGAACTTATACACATCAAATCAATGTGATGGGATTCAAATGGAATCCAAACTAATGTGTATTATCTCTCCATTGGAAATTTTCCAATCACAAAATTGTTTATCATGACTTGGACAACATGCTCCACACCTTCACTTTCCTTCACTTTACATGCCTTGCATTTCCTTGCCTTCACTTGCCTTTCCTCTTCATGACTTTCCTTGTCATGCCTTTCCTCTTCATGACTTTCCTTGTCATGCCTTTCCACGCCTTGCCTTTCCATGCCTTGTCACTCCTTTCCTTCACTTTCCATTCCTTGTTGTTACACATTATTTTCATCACCACTATGATCGTTAATGATATAAACCTATATGTTGCCTTCAGAGGGGCCAGTAGCCTGAATTCCTAAAGAAAGAAGGGAAAAGAACTTTTCTTGAGAGAAGAAGTTGTGCTTTCCTCTGTAAAAACCTTATTTTGGAGGATTTCCACAGGCTCCTATATATGCAGGGTGTAGAAATGCCTGATTTCTGCACCTTGCTCTATAGCTAGGGTGCAGAGTTTTCGCAGGTTGCACTATAGCTAGGGTGCAGTGGCCTTCATACATGGGAAAAACAAGCATCTTATCGATGCTTCTAGAAGGAGAAGCTTCTATGGTGAGGTGGCTTCCGAATGGTTTGGATCTTATTCTCTTTCATGATTTAGTGGGATCATCCTAACCTCCTCGCCTTATCCTCTTCAGCTTATAAAAGGAGAGGAACTCTCATGGAGAAAGTTAGTTGAATTTGGCTTGAGATTGTTAGCTTGGTTAGATTGGCTTTGAGATTTGCTTTGTAAAGATAGATTGTGAGTAGCTATTAGATCCATGGTCTCAAAATCCTTGGAGCAAGAAGTGTGTGGGAAGGAAGGAATCGTTAGAATGAACCTTACAACATCAAGGCATCCAATTGTAATCTCTCTTCCTATTATTATATAATACAGTGGTGTTTTTCTTTCCCATAAAATAATTCTCATTTTATTCTATGACTCCTTGATCACATGAATAGGTTTTCATTGAATAATTATTGTTGCTTTCATTTTGGTTGGTTTGTGTTTCATTGCAGGATCAATATCACAAGAGCACCAGAGCGAAGCAGGGACAAAAAAGACATATGGAAGCGATATTTAAGGTATGTCACTCATCCTTTCTTTGATGATAGATTCAATAATTAGAACCTAGGGAAAGCGCCATGTCTTGTCTTGTTTTGTCCTAGATCTAGGTGGATCTAGGGAGATTAGTTTATGTCCACATTTACCGATTTATCCAACAACAAAATTGGCGACTCCACTGGGGATCAAAATGTTTTCCTAGTTTGTCTTGATTTCTTGTTTTGATTGCTTTGTTTCTATTTTATGAGTCACTGGGAGATCCATCTTGACTCTCTGACTGTTAAAATTCACTGGAAAACCTTCTTAATGTTTTTTTTTTTTCATTTTTGTTTGATTTCCGCACCTTGATTTGAGGAACAATGCGGCGACTTGGGATTTACGCAATCTACATGTTTAGACTAGTGCGTAAAATCTGCACCCTACCCATATCTAGCCTATAGCGATCAAGGATTTATGGACTATGCTAGTCTTCCAGCCTGCGGAAATTGTGAAAAAAAATGTTTTTTAGTGGTTTTCCCTGCCGAGATCTGTGCCATGGTTCTGGGGTGATTTGTTGGTTCTGATTACAGGCTGCTTGACAAAATTTGAATCTTATTTTAGCCATATTTTCCTTATTTTTTCTTTTTTGGATTTTGAAAGATTTGGTCTCTTGATTTGAGTATCTTTCAATTACAAAGCATCATTTTTCTTTAGAATTGTTTAGTGAAAGAATACTTCTTTTTTCTGAATAAATCGTGTTAAAAGAGAAACTTAGTTTGGGTTGTTTTTTATCCGAAGTGATTTTCTATTTGTTTTAGTGTCTCTTTGAAAAAAAAAATTGTAATTTCTTTCCTTATATTAAATTGGGGAATTCATTGCATTTGAAGTAGCGAAATTCCATGATTCTTGGCATTTTTGGTCTTAAATTATGGGGGGGGCATGAATCGTGAATTGGTGTACAACCTCTTTTTCTCACTTCTTGAGAATCTTGATATTGATGAGTTTAATATATTTTGGGACTTTGTGCATGTGGGAATGATAAATGTTTTCTCCTTCTCATAGCATAGATTTCATCAAAATGAAAATATTGCATCTTCATCTCTTTGCATCACTTTCGATTTGGTCAAAACGCCATATTGTCCATGTCATTTTCCTTTTGAGTAACAACAACCTTAAAAATAAAGCGCTTATAAAAATTGATTAGACATTTTTTATATTTTCCGGTAGCAAACCTACATTATATTATTTGTTGGGCTTTGGAATAGGTGTGAAAGATAACTTTCCAAAGCTACAAACAAACATAGAATCTTGCGACGTTAGGGAGCGGTGAAATCCACTTATTACATTTTGTCCTGAGAAGCCCTTCTAACACAAAGGTCAATCATGAGGTCGCATTGAGACTAGCAAAGTTACTCACCCTTCTTTGTTGGTCTTGGTGTAAAGATTGCGCATATTATGGGGATCGCTTGAAGGTATACCCACAATGATGAGTGGAAGCCTTTCAAGCTGATTTCAGGCTAGATACTCTGCCCTTGCACGTGGATCGGATTGTTGATTATTTTCCCAGGCATCATTGTAGTGATTGGTAACCTTAGTGGCCTATCTCTTTAGGGTATTTACACAAGGTAACTGTGGAGGGGCAAGTCTTCACGGTACCTGGAATCGATGTTGGTCAAACTCACTCGGGCTCCTTAGAGGGTATACCCACATTTATGTGTGGGATCTTGCACCAGGGTGTAAGTCCATTAATCAAGTCATCAACGTAACTTTTCCACCCACTCTATCTCATCCCATTCTTACTTTGTTCCCGTGACGTTGGATTTCATCACCAACTAGTGTGCTCATTGTGAGAAGGTTTTGTTTGCTTTCTTGCTTAGTAGATTTTTTAGCGTGTGTTGTTTGTTTTCCCTAGAAGACTCTAGTTTGGTTTTTTTTTTAATGGCATCACTTCCTAGAATGACCAATGAGGGAACCCATTTTCCAGGGGAACCTTTTGTTTTTCCTTCTTACGGAAACATTGGTCCTCCTCACATCGCTACTTTGAGATTTCCAGGTCTCACAATTGGATTACTGGTATGGTTGTTTTCCATGCAGGTAGTCCCCAATGCAGTTAGTGCTTCATTTGTAAACAATTCCCCCCAAGAACATCAACCTTGTGTTTATCCTTTTCCTTCTTCACCAGTAATATATTTTTCACCTTCTCCGCTTGCAAGGTCTTCTTCCATTTCATCTTCTTCATCGAGTGAAAGATCTAAAGCTAGTAACTCAGTGGATAAGAAGAAGAAGAAAAGGAAGAATAAGAAGAAGAAAAAGAAAAAAAGGGTCTAAAATTTGAGCCATTGTCAGACACGTTGGAAAGAAACCAGTTACTATTGATCATGTTGGGAGTGTTGATGATGTCAAGATCACCCAAACAACCCATAAGCCCAAGTACCCTTGCAGGCTTTGTAAGGGTAGCCATCTTCTTAAGGATTTCCCTGGTCTATCCAAGGTTATAGAAGCATGGTCTACACACCCTCGCCAACCCATGTTGCCAGCCTTTGAACAACATGCTGGTGACCTCCCGTCAACTAGTCAAAATACCCTTGGGAAGAAGAAAAGTAGAGTCAAGTTTCCTTGTAGGTTATGTGTATGGATTCATCAAACTCACCTTTTCTCTTGTATGGACGAAGCCTCGAAATTATTGGAAGACATGATTGTTTCATAGCCACAAATTCCAGCTGCTTATCGTAAGTTTTCTCTCAACCCACCTATAGTTGATGGAATGATCAATCCGGTTCCCCCATCGGTTAGTCTGGTTGATCAAGTAGTCAATCTGGTCACATCCTTAGTGTAACTAGTTGACCAAGTGGTCACTCCAATCCCATCTTCGGTCGATCCCACTCTCTTGTTAGAGAGTGCAACCCAAGCGATTGATTCATTTCTACCCATCGACCCCATTCTCCCCTTGGAGAATGAAACCCAAGTGGTCGATATGATCTCGTCATCAATCGATCCTACTCTACCACTCAAGAGTAAACTTGATACTACTCACGTTTTTCTCATCGATACAGAATCTACCGTGTCGAGGGGCATCCCTCCTTCTCACGCGGAACCCCCTCCAAGTAACAAGACCATCCTTTTTAATTGGGGTGTGCTAATTGGACCTCGTCTTCCCTCTCACATTCCTTTCCAGATTACAGTACAGGTTTGTGTTCGAGATGTTCCTCAGATGCTGATATATGAAGGTGCATCTGTTAGTATTTTTTCCTCTCTCGCTTGGCAAGCTTTGGGTTGTCCTCATCTTGCACCAGTTACGCAAAATCTGTTAGATTTCAACAGAAGAACCAATCAACCTTTAGGGACCCTTCCTCAGTTTCCTATAAATTTGGGAGGGAAAATTGTCTTTATTGATGTCATGGTAGTCCAAGACCCCTTGGATTTCGCTTTACTGCTTGGGAGGGATTATGTCTATGCCATGAAAGCTATTGTGTCCACTCTTTTTTGTGTGATATCTTTCCCTCACGATGGAATAATTGTGACTATTGATCAACTTTCATTCATCAGTCCGGATTGGATTACCTCCATTAGTGGTTCTCATATGCAGACATTATCACCCCTGCCAGAGGTAAATTATGTGGCGTTGTCTCCCATGCCTTCCACTGCTGATGACAATGACTTGGATCTGGTAGTTGACATGGTGACCTCTTCAGTAGGGCTATTGGAGCCTGACCTCCTTACCCCTCTCGTGACCCTCGACATGTGTTCCTTCCAGAGACTGTTTCTTCCATCAAATGAAGATCTCTTGGAAGTCATGACCGAGTTTTGTAGCTTGACATGGTGTCCTTACAGAGAATTGTCCTACTGGAAGTCATGATCAAGAAGAAGTTGAGCATGGTTTTCTGATTTCAAGCTCATTAAAAAATGAAACCGGTTCTGAGGATAGTTTTATGTCTCTATGGAATCCTCGTTTAAAAATGAAATTGAGGTTACGAGAATAGTTCATGTTTCTGTGTCAATCTCGTTAAAAAATGAAACAGAGGTCTAGGGATTGAACCTAGATTCTCGAGCATAGTTTTTCTTCTCTATGGAAAACTCGATAAAAAATGAAATAGATTTGTTCCCCCTCTCTGTTTGATTCAAGTACTTCGTCTAGTATTTGAAGCTTCATTTCATCTGCTTTTGTAGTTGAATGAAACGAAGTTTGGGGGGCAATGCTTCCAGCTTCTAGACTTCATGCTGAAGTTGAGCCACTAGCTTCTTAAGATGAGGGCTAAGTACCAACCATGTGTTGGGAAGTCGCAAGCATAGTTTCCTCTAGTTCAAGCATAGTTTTGTTTATTTTTTAAGCTTGTGTAAAAATCAAATCTATCCCAAGCATAGTTTTGTTTTGTTTTAAAGCTTGCATAAAAATGAAAACAATCCCGAGATTAGTCTTTGTTCTTTCTCATGCTTGTAAATACATGAGAATAAGTTATCGAGCTTAGTCTTTGTCCTTTATTTTTCTCATAAATACGTGAGAATGTAACCAAGTATACTTTTATCACTTTTTCGGACTCGTAAAGGTTATACGAAAAAGGAAACCCCTAGAGTTCCCTTTAAGCTCTTTTTCGGAATCTCTAAACATGAAAATATTGTCGAGCGATCTTATTCTTTTCATGCTCGTTAAAGTATTAGAAATCACGTCTGTTGAGTGATAGTTTATCTCTTTTTTGGTCTCATCAGACTACTTTATGAAAAGGGAACTAAGAGAGTTCTCTTTAAGTATTTTTCAAACTCTCTAAACATGAAAAAAACCTGAGTTTTCTTTATTTGGACTCGTAAAACAAACATTGAAAGGCCCATATGGGACCGAACCACTCCTTCGTAGGGTTCATTAAACATACTCTGAAGGACTCATCTGAAGGATGATCTTACATTACAAACATATGTTATCCTCCTCAAGCTTGTGTAAAAATAAAGAGGTACTTGCCAAAAATGGTGGGGGGAAATTTGGGAAAGAAATGTGTCTAAACCTGTATTCCATGGAAGAGTCACTTTTGAACATGACACCCTTTTAACTCACCTTGTGTATAGGTTGGAATATTCGCTTGTCTCTTGATCATACTCCTTTATAAGATTACAAATTGGTCTATGATCCCTGTTGTTGAGTTAGTTTTTCCAAGACATTTGTCGTGTCGTCAATATGTTCAAAGAGAAGTCTAAACCGGAAAGCCTTCTATTGTGTCGGCCATGTCTGCAGTATTTAAGACGTCTATTGCGTCGATCATCCCTGAGTCAATCCTAAATCACTTGTTACTCTGATCTACATCAAATCTTGTTACCCATTTCATTTCATTGATGTGGGATACATTAAGGCCCTCCTATGACGAGTCTTTTCCTATCGACTTCAACTTATCATCCCAGAATTAGACATAGAAACTAATTGGTACCTTGGAACTTGCATGCCTCAATGGTAGGTTTCCTTGCTTTCGACAATGGGTTTTCATTATTGACCCTTGATCGGGAGATTTCGCCGAGTGTTCGACTTCAGCTCATTAATTAGCATTCATTGGATTGTACTAGTGTACCTTGGGAGTCATTGACATTAATAATGATTTCCCTCACACTTGTTAGTGGTTCTCATCATTGACCGGTAATCAAGTCGTTTCTATCATGTTCAACTTTAGCACCTGTAATCACATGGCTAGATTCGTACTATAGAGTGGTGGAGATGAAGACCCTAAATCTGTTTTCATAGATTCAGGTTTTGTTGGAGTATATTTAGTTTGTACTGTTGCATAGATCCACATTGTATGTCTCGTGGCTATGCTCAAATTTGAGTCTTTAACACATAGATCCACAGTGTATTTTTGGTGGCTATGTTCATATTTGAGTCATAATGTTATGGATCCACAGTGTATGTTTGATGGCCATAACCTATATTACTTGACATGGATCTTTGCATGTCGGAATTTATGCTTTGATTAACTTGTATTATGAGTATGGGAATGCCTACCTCAGTGATGATATATTATTGTATTGTATTTCCTTGTTTGTTGGCATGTTTCCAACCGACTATTCCTTGTTCCCTACACACACTCGACAAAGTATTTCAGATATCACTCTTTTCTAACTTCATACATTGGGGGGATCTCTGTTACACATTATTTTCGTCACCACTATGACCATTAATGATGTAAACCTATATGTTGCCTTCAGAGGGGTCAGTAGTCTAAATTCCTAAAGAAAGAAGGGAGAAGAACTTTTCCTGAGAGAAGAAGTTGTGTTTTCCTCTGTAAAAACCCTATTTTGGAGGATTTTTGCAGGCTCCTATATATGCAGGGTGAGAAAATGCCTAATTTCCGCACCTTTCTCTATAGCTAGGGTGCAAAGTTTCCATAGGCTTCACTATAGCTAGGGTGCGGCGGCCTTCTTACGTGGGAAAAATGAGCATCTTCTCGATGCTTCTAGAAGGAGAAGCTTCTATGGTGAGGTGGCTTCCAAATGGTTTGGATATTACTCGCTTTCATGATTTAGTGGGATCATCCTAACCTCCTCACATTATCCTCTTTAGCTTATAAAAGGAGAGGAACTCTCATGGAGAAAGTTAGTTGAATTTGGCTTGAGATTGTTAGCTTGGTTAGATTGGATTTGTTAGCTTGGTTAGATTGGCTTTGAGATTTGCTTTGTCAAGATAGATTGTGAGTAGCTATCAGATCCATGGTCTCATAATCCTTGGAGAAAGAAGTATGTGGGAAGCAAGGAATTGTTGGAAGGAACCTTACGACATCAAGGCATCCGGTTGTAATCTCTCTTCCTATTATTATATAATACAGTGGCATGTTTCTTTCCCATAAAATCATTCCCATTTTGTTGTATGACTCCTTGATCACATGCATAGGTTTTCATTGAATATATTATTGTTTCTTTCATTTTGGTTGGTTTTTGTTTCATTGCAGGATCAATATCACAAGAGCAACGGAGCGAAGTAGGGAAAACAAATACATAAGGAAGCGATATTTAAGGTATGTCACTCATCCTTTATGTTAAGAACCAAATATCAATATATCATAGAAAAAGCTCAGAATAAGTACTCAATGCCTTGAAAAGAGATAATTTCAGATAATAATCCTCTTCGAGGGGGCAACCTCCTTTTACCACACATAAATGTTCAAGTACAAGATGATTCCAAATGAAAATGTCTCCTTGGTATATATAGGAGACTAGGAGGTATAATTACAACTAATAGAATAAAGCCGACATAAATAACATAACATTATTAATGTAATATGCCCCAATTAAGGGGTAATGAGCCAATATTAGGGCTTAACATGCCCCTCCCCTTGAGACAAGTGGTGTCTACAACGCTTGAGTAACTCTAGATGATTCTGTATAAAAGACTCATCTTCCCAAGTGGAATCTTCAGCTGGTAGTTTCCTCCATTTAATGAGATACTCTGAAATGGATCTATTCCTCAGCTGGCGAATTCTTGTGTCAGTGATGGCTTCAGGCTCCAATATGATT